>WBMZ01015848.1:0-41466 GCA_013400975.1 Atrichornis clamosus
CACTGCCCCAGGGGGGTCACTTCCCCAAGGCTCCCACAGCAGCATCTCCCAGTCCCGACGGCCCAGCCTCGATAAATCAGAAGCGGGGAGCAGTTCTGGGGGATCCACGACCTGCTACACCTGTGCAGAGAGGGAGGAACTGCAAAGAGAGATGCAAGGAAACTCTGAGGCAGAAAAAGGTCAGAGGAGACCCATCCAGAATCTCTGCAAAAAGAACAGAGGGAAACAATCTCCAGGAGCAAGATAATGATCCTGACTGTTAAGCTGAAGTCACCAGGTAAGGATCTGTCAAATCCAAGGGAAATTTGGGCCAATTTGGCTTTGGGCCATATTTTCAGTTAATGTAAAAACCACAGGGGCCCAAATTCTAAAAGGTTTCAGGGAGTCGGGTGATCAATAAATCATTACAGCCTCCACAGAAGTTAAGTTAAAAAATCGTGCTTTTTTGGTCCTGTGGCATTAACAAATTCTCAGAGAGAAATGTGAGCACAGAAACATTCGTGGGAGTTGTTTTACATTTTTGCTGTCTTCATCAAAAGCTTTCTTCTCCCAGTTTACAGCAACCTCCCAACCAGCAGTGATCTGTTGGGATACATCCAAAGTGTATCCTGAATTCTCATTTTTGCTAACACACCCATGTCCAGAGAATTCACACATCCACTCAGATGGGCAGTATCGACTGAACAGACCAAGGATAAACTCAGGCGTCAGAGAATCACAGAACACTCAGGGCTGGAATGTCCCCCTGGCGATCACCCAGTCCAACCCCTTGCCAGGGCAGGGCCACCTGAAGCAGGTGACACAGGAATGCATCCAGGTGGGTTTGGGATGTCTCCAGAGAAGGAGACTCAACACCCTCTCTGGGCAGCTGTTCCAGTGCTCTGCCACCCTTGGCATAAAGAAGTTCTTCCTCGTGCTGAGGTGGAACCTCTGGTGCCACCTGCTTCCATGATGCCTTTGTAAAACTTTTACTTAGTACTATAAATTCCCAGCAATTTGCCATTGTTTTCCACTTTCATTTGCGTATCTTCAAGAGCAAACTTAGGGAACCAGAGGTTCCATTACGCCCACCTCACATTCCTTTCGGTGATGGACCTTGCTCTGGCAGAGCAAAGCAAACTGGGCAATGGGCACAGGGGTGACAGCAGCTCCCCAGCAGCTGCACCGGCTCTGTCGGCCTGGAACGTGACAGGACACCTGTCCCTGGACTGGCCGCTCGCACCGAGCAGAGGCAGGTGCCACTTCCAGAGCCTCTGGCCCTCGCAGGCACGAAGGTGATGCCAGGAGCATTCCCAGCTCATCTCCAACCACTGCAGCCGGTCCGGGGGTGCTACAAGAGGTGCGGAGGCAGCAGCAAACCTGTCTCAACTTGAGGACAGCCCAGCGTTATTTCTCTGTCTTCATCACAGTGAGCATCCTCCACCACCGACTTTGTTATATTGCATTTTAATAAATTCAACACAAGAGGCCTCCACTAGCCCATTCTTCAATTAAGTCCACATTTTATTTATGGTTTGCTGTTGGTACTTCAATCAGATTTATATATACATAATCTAAAACCTACATCAAAACCATGTTGACTGCTCTGAAGACCGAGAGAAGTGACACGATTGAAGTTTTCTTCCACAGCTCTATGGTAAGTCTACATTCCCACAGCAGGTTTTTGGTTCAGGTTGCAGAAGTGTTCAGAAAGCCAATGCCAGGTGTCTCTCAGACTCGGAGTGGGAGGGTTACAGTTCTCTTTCAGCATTTCAGTCTTACACACAACCACAGTAGCAATCAGTAACATTTCTTTATTCTAGATAAACACCTGGGTTGATCTGCAGAATCCTGGCTTTTGACATTCCCACATCTCTCCCTTTCTAAACCCTCACCGACACCGACAGAAAACCAAGTCCCTCCCTGCAGTTGCATTATTTGAACATCAATTGTGAAAGGATTTGGTGCTGCTCCACGCGGGAGGCAGCACGAGAGGCTGAGGAGGAAGTGTTTGTGAGTCCTCGCGGTGCCACCTGAAAAACGCCAGTTCCTTCACCTGGATGCAAACACAGGTACCTCCAACGATCCCGTCCATCCCCGGGGAGGCAGGGACTGCCCGTGCCCGCCCAGCAAACAGCCCCAGCAGGTATCTGTGCCCCTGTGCTGGCCTGGCCCAGAGCAGCTCTCACACTGCTGGAGCCACTCCCGGCGCATCCGCCGGCAATGAACGACAAGAGGTAGAAAAGTATTCACAGAAGCAGCTTGCGAAGCCCCTCGCTCAGCCCACTCCCTGTCTTTATTTGCTCAGAGGATTAGACTTGGTACAGATCTTAGAGAAGAAAAAGAGTAGAAAATGCTTTACATGCTACTTAATCTGAAGCTCCTGCGAGGAACAGCTCCTCGGTGCCCGGGAAGTCTGTGGTTCAGGACAGGTCACAGCGGGAAGGCTCACAAGCTGCTGCCAGAGGGGTGTGTGGGGCCAGGCAAAGCACATTTCCAGTTCCCCAGGGATTTCACACAGCATGACCTCTCCCTTCAGAGAAACATTCCCATTCCTGCTATTTCACCTGTCCTTAGTCACGCGCAGGGCGGGCAGATAGAATTGGTATCATTAAGTCCTGAAGAACCAATCTTCACAATTCTAAGCTTTGGAATTTGCTTCCAGAAGACCTTCTGAGGACTTTAAAGCACCTACCAGATATTTAAACACAATCAAGTATATTAAGTGTCCAAGTTTTCAATCAGCCTTCTTTTCCAGAGTAGATTCCAGCAAAACCTACTGTTTTTATTCACCTGTAGAAACTAATGGTTCAAGATAAAAAAATGAAGGGAAAAAACCCCCCAAAGAACAACCAACCAAAGAAACCAAATAAGCTACAAGCTATTAGAATTCCAGACTGCCATCAGGAGCACGAAGCTTTCCTATCCCACAATAAATTATGAGAAGATTTATGAGATGACAAAGCCCACCTGGTCAAGGCTGTGGCTGCTGCTACTGCACTGTGAAAGGCTCCAGGCTGGAGAGCCAGGCTGCCTGGCAAACACGGGGCTTTGTTCTTGCAGCAGCAAATAGCAGGACAGCAGGTGTAGGTAAAAACAGGAGGTAAACAATATCATGGCAAGTGAAGGGATTTGATTCCAAGAAAATACAAAAATATTAAATATAAAAATGATCCTTGCAATCCAGAGTGAAAAACTCTGTAAGAAAGAATCACAAGAAATGATGGACAGGAATTTAGGAGTGAGGGACAAGAACTGAGCAGCATTTCAATAAATAAAGCTACAGAAAAGGCCAATACCTTTAAAAGCTGCACCTACAGAGGTTATCACTACAGCAAAGGAACAGAACTGCTCACTTAATGGCTCAGGTGAAACCACACTTGGAAAGCATTCATCCAGCCCTGGGCATTGTATGAAAACAGAAGCAGCACATCACGACAACAGAAATGTGGATTAGGGAACTGGGTTAATGGGAAAAACAAACATTTAAAGATTTTGCTCTGGTAAGGACTAAAGGGGACGTCACTGCAAACGCACCAGGAAGCTGCAGACTGCAGCTGACACACTTTGGGCAACACACACCACGTTACTGGAACAGCAGTTGCAAATTAAGAATGAAAATTAACATTATCAGACATTTTGAGTAGTACAGAAACAGAGAAGGGAATGATCTTGTTTTCCTGCACTGGATGTTTTTCTATGGTCAGATTTTGGATGAAGTCAGAGAACCCTTTTCCTCTTGTTTTCATTACTCAAGGTTTTCCCATGGTTAAAGACTAGAAGACATTTTTTGCACATTATTTTGACCACTGAACAATGACCCTGTCATTTCAGAATTGTGCTGATGTGATTTAAGGCTATATTAAATTCTTCCAAGGAAACAGCCTGTAGGTCAGTTTTATTATCAAAAAGTGGCTTTAAGGAATTCTAAAGCTAAAAAATACAGAGTTGGGTATTTAAAAATCTGATGAAAAGTTAGCCCTTATTCAGGAGAGAGTTTTTCTCCTTCAGAAACTGGTTCCCCCGTGCTTGTTTAGATTTGCCTGCAAACAAGAGATCTCTCTTCTGGGCCACCCGCTGACTGATCTGGCTTGACCCCCCCAACACGTCACCAACCTCCACTCTTACAGTGCTGAGATCAACCGAGCTCACACAAATGCTGCTGGAATCCATGGATCCATTACAAGTTCCATCAGAAAATCACATCGCAGGATGAGTATGTCTGAATTTAATGGCTGGAAACTCTGTCAACACACTTCCACGGATAGGCTACCCTAAGAGACGCGGCAGGGGAGGGGCTGAGCACTTGCTCTCATTAAAAAGGACACAGGAATGGTTACTGCACACTTTAAGACAGCCCAAGGGAGATTTTTATACCTTAGAAATAAAAGGAAATGGATGGTACGAACCTCTGGAAGTTCCACAGTGTGAAAAGTGACAGTGCTTGGGTTGGGTTAAAGCCCTTCCCCAGTCTGGATCGGAGGGCAAGTCTCAGCCAAATGACTGTGCTGACAGGACAATCCCCAAAGACCACTGGAAAGCAGGGACATGGACACTCTGGAATGGCACGCAGGGCACACACAGCCTACTCTGATCCCAGCTGCAAGGCAGGAGAAAATGCACTGAGCTTTAAAGAGCTGCTTGGTGTCATTTCTCACGAGACCACCCGTGAGAGGAACAGGAATCCTGCAGGAGGCAGCTGGGGCCCTCTCACTTTGCCTCCTGCCCCTGCAGAACCACCGTGCAGCACAGGGTTTGCACAAGACAGTTCCTACTGCTCCCAGAAAGCCTGTTTTGTCTGGCTCTAGAGAAGGCAGCTGTAGACTTTATTCCCAAGATCTCATGGCTGTGAGAAAAGTGGTATCATGAACACAATGGGAAGCATGGAAAGAAAAGAGGGAGTCAAAATTACTGTTATCCTGATTATGCTGTGCTGGGGCCGAGATAGAAATGGGAAACTCCCACACCTGCCTTAAGAAATGTAAGGTTGGCATCAGCATCTCACCCTCCCAAAAATTAAGGTGTGTGTCTTCCATCACAGTGGGGAAGAAAGAGCTTTCAATGTGGGATTTGCAAGTGTGGACGAACAAGGTTTAACTAAGATACTTAATTGATTACTCTGCAAATTCCCTAACATGCCATTTCTTCCTCTAATTTAACCAGTCAGTTTTTAGCTTTCATTTGAAGTTAAATGCATTGCACTGAAAGCCTCCCTGCAATGCCCAGTAACTGGAACTCATGCCAACAAAAACATGGAGCCACTTTGCCCTGACACAGTTTATCAGCCTATTCATTTCTGGCAAAAGACTTAGAGGTAGACAAAATTTATTGAAATCAAAAATGAAGTAAATTGCTACAGCAGCCAATTTTTGCCCATTTTAGCTTTGGCAGAATGGCTAATCTTATTCTCTCCTGGAACTCAGGAAATATACAGGAAGTTTTGGAACCATAAGTGCTTTTTCATGATACATATGCTAAAACACACAAGCTAGGCACAACAGAGTGGCTGAGAAGGCAAAATAGCAATTATGGTAACACAAATCTCTCACGTTGTCTAAAGTTTCACTCAGAAAAAAAAAATGTCAGTGGGGAATTTAATTTCTTTCTGGTTCAATTTCAGCAAGATACACAAGCTTGAAAAACAGAGAACTCAAATTTTCAGAGCTGGCAGTCAGCAGGGAAAATAATGTGAAAAATTCCAAGTCAAGCAGAGTCCTGTTCTGCTTGTCCATCTCCACAAGATCGGGTCCTGCAGGACAAACAAGCTTTGACTGAACCCTGAGCCATCTCCTTGTTGTCAAAGGGGTAACACAGGTGCAGGTGACCAACTCTGTGACCAAAACGTGGTACATTTACTGATACACAAACAGTGACTGGATTCTTTTTATATATGGCTGTACTATTTTTAACACTGACAGTAGCAAGTGTTAAAAGCTTATTTTAGTCACTAAACAACCACAACCCAAGTGTACAAGAGGGAGAAATTCTGCTCAGTAAGGGTATGGATTTCCCCCAAGATCAAACTACACATTAACCCCAATTCAACATCACCTATGGATTTTCAGTTTCTATGTATTCCACATTACATCGCCAGGAACACGAGTAATTGCTTTACTATTTATTGGCTCGTTTTATGGAAGACCAGAGATTCCCTAGAAACTGTTCTAAACAGAAAACAGGACTGAAATTAGTGATGGGGGAATTAAATCTTTAGGCACTTTGAGGGCTACTGCTTTAAAGTGTGCCATCACCAACGAGGTATCGCCAGGTGCATTGCCTGGAAGTCACCTGCCAAAATGCTGCCACAGAAACGTGCATATCAAACTTTTTGCTTGTACAGTATTTGTTAACAAGTACAATTCAAAATGGTTTTGCCCAGAGTGAAGAAAACATTGCGCCTTACGCTGGAGCTACCTGTTTAAAAGAAACAGCTGCAGCAAACAATAAGGGTTTATCCTTCTTCCTGTCACAAAGATGCATAAAATTCTCAATTTGCTGCCTGGAAAACAACTGCCACTGCAGCCATTCCCAATTCAGGGGCAGGGGTGAGTATGGCTGAAAAAAGCCACAGCCTTAAAGTGTCACAGGTTTGACATGTCTCTACAATCATTGCACTATTAAAAGCAAACACATTTGGCAAGGCTGAACTAGCACATTATATATTTTACCTATGTAGTACAAAATACGTAATAATTGCCTCTGAGATAACTTGTTTAACAATTACTGGTCCAAATAAACAGGAACTATTTCAACTTGAGAACACAGGGTAGAATTTTTTTAGTTAAAATCTCCAACAAGCATTCCCAAACATAAATGGGAACATGTTGTCCAAATTTACTAAATCCAGGTAAAATGGTATTACTAAAAAACTATGAAAAAAATCTGAATTAACTTGAGCACTAGGAAAAACATGGAAGCATAAAAGTGATCATCGCTACAGAGCATATTCAAAAATCTTCTGTGTCCCTCCCTTGTTGCACTAAATGCCTAAGAATGCACTTGGACTGAATTTTCCATTGTTCATTTCAAAACTACAGACCTTTAATTTGATAAGCAGCTTTGTTTCTATCAACTCATTTGTAAAAAACACCATCAAGCTTGTGCTCTTAAATATATATATGTATATATAAAAACATACAAAAAGTACAAGATAAATCACATTAAGAAACTTTTACAGTGTAATTGTCCTGATTATTTTATTCTTAAGGGCCAAATTTTTTTTTCTTTTGTGCACAGAATCTCAATGTGACTGTTGTTCCAGAATTCAGCATAGTGCCACTGCACAGAATTCACCTTTCTGTGCAGTCCATTAAAAAACAAAACCCCAAAAAACAACACACACCACAGGACAAAACATTCTTCTTAAATCAAATTCTATTTGTGAATTCAGCAAAATAATTTCTATAAAATAAAACAGCAAAATATTTAAATAGTATAGGGTGGGCTGTATCTGTTTTGCAGGGGTATTTGGTTTTTAGACAGGTTCCAAAAAAATTACACACATTCAAGTTACCAATTTTCATTTAAATACAGTATTTACTGATGCGTTTCTTTAAGTCTTTAAACAAATGTTTATTCTGGAATAGAGATACCTCAGAATTGTATTTGACTAACCAGTAGTTTCTTTTATATTTAAACCCTGCTTCTAATGTTAAGATTTTCTGTATAATGGATAAAGAGCTAAGACAATTCTCGCTTTCAAGTAGAACTGTGAACGAGCAGAAAACCAGCAAGTTTAACTTGGTGCAGTGGCACTCACAAGTACTCTGTGATTTTGTTGACTTCCACTTCACTGGGATGCAGTAGAAGGAAAGTGTTAGAAGTTTATCTAATAAGCTCTACCAAAGAAACAAAACAAGCACACCAAATACAGTCTATTATGCTCCAGGCATCCTGGCATAGCAAATTTTTGCATATTTGTTTTAAATCTTTTAAATTCCTATTACTGAAAACTAAGTGTTCTTTATCCCACCCAGAGAGAGAACTGTCAAACATCAGATGTGAGGAACATATGTGAAACTGAAAACCACTTGTTTGTCACATTTTCCCTCCCCATTTTATAGTCTAGGTGTAAGAAGAAAAAGTTCTGAGCAATACAGTTGTCACATTGGGACAACTGCTGTCACGTTTGTTTTTTTTTTTTCCCCTCATTGGCTACACTAACTTGGTGTGAAGCCATGCTAAATGTTACAGCATAACTATAGCTTCAAAGTGATTAACCTAATACCAGAATGAAAAAGGCAATGAAAAAAGATCTAGAAACAATGTTACATCACCAATTTTCCACATCAACCAAATAATTAAAAGGTTACCAGCCATTACGTTGCTCATAGTAAAATCGACTCCAGTGGCAAAGAATTAACATGAAACTATTTTTGTGGTTGACATGGATAGGCTTTTTTGTAAAGGAGTTGATCCAACTGCCGTGAGGCAGGCAACACTGGTTGCAGAGCGCAGCAGATATATCAAGAAATTATTTTTTTGTTTTTGTAGATCTGTGAGTCTCATCAAGACAAAAAAAAATGTTTCTTGCTCAAGAATTAACAGTCAAACATTAATATACTATATACACCTTTGCCATTTACACATTAGCATCAGGCCATTTATTACAAAACACTATACACTTTCCACTGCAGGCGGGTTATATATTGACAGCAATTTTCTGCAGATAAGACAGTGAATAGACTCTCCACTCCATGTTGATTAGGAATAGTTTTTCTAGTTTTAAATATTAGCCAGACACAGAGAAAGGTTGGACTGTAAGGCCTGGGTGCACAGTCTTGATGGAGCAAGTTAATTGATTATGTGCATTTCACTAATCTTTTGTCTGAGGCGGGGAAACTTCTTCACTGCCTTCGTAGTTTTCTTGTGCTCGTTGGCCAGTTCGCTGAGGGTTGTTCATGTGATGTGCTGCCGGGCCCGTATATGGCTGTCCATGCACGTGGTTATTCTGCAACAAAGCACACACATTTGAAAGGGACTTTAAACCTGTGGGCTCTGTCCCGAGTCACTGCTGTCCCCCTTTCCACTCAGACCACTGGTAAGTATCCTCAAGCACACCAAACTTCTGTATAGCAACATCCATATATGAACACGCATCCCAGATTCTTCATTCCTCTGATTCACACCTTTCACTTACCTTTTTGATCTATACAAACTTTCAACTTGTGAAGATAAAAGGATCAGTTGAAATAGTAATCTCAACTTTTGAATAGCAAACAGTTACATGCAAAGCCAAAGCAGCAAGAAAGAAATAAAAGGAGACCAAGAGAAGTTGCCTATGTGCTGCCACTTTAAACCGTGCAGAAATTTTAACAGATTCAACCAGCTTGATTTTTTTTCCCCTAAAACAACAGAAAAAGCAAACCTGTATTTATGCAGCATACTTTAATTTTTAGTGGGGAAACCTCCAAGCTACAGAACTGAACAAAATCTAGACCAGCAGTTTTCTGCAGATGCTCTGCCCCAATTTTAAAAGTCAAATACAGATCTGGCAAATGAAAACACCTCATTTATCTAGTGTTTTGCAGAGTTTGTAGGGAAACTAAGAATATGAGGATTGTGTGTGTTAGTGAGAAATGCCATCTCTTGCAAGAAAGTGAACACATCACAAGGGCCGTGGTGAGGTTACGGAACGTGTCTGAACTCGGGAGCTCAGAAAGGAGTGGGAAAATCTGCATGACTTACCAACTGCTCTGCTGAGAACATCAAGTAAGGAAAGCAAGATGGAGGGGAAAATGGATTTGGGCAGGAAAGGAAATTAAATTAGCAGATTTGGAATATATAAAATGAATTGGAACAAAAAATGGCAACTGAGGGATCTAATCATTTACTCAACTCAATAAAAAGACCCTGGCTATTTCTTCCAGATACGGCTTTCCACTGTGAAGTATTAACAAAGCAGCCATTTAACATAAAAATAGATTTGGATTTTATATGTACTTAAGGTTTAGAGATCAGTGCTTGTAGCACCAGTTACACGCAACAAAGCCATCTGCTTTATTCCCAAAGCCTTCCAGTTACCCAAATTCAGGCCTCAAGGCTTGATTTTATATTTGAAAACAAGAAAACAAATCACAAAATATTATCAATGTCAATAAATACAACAGAATCAAATTCAGTATGCACTAGGCTGTGATGACACCAGTCCCTCTGTTCTTTCTGTGGATGATTAATCCCTGATCTGATAAAATTCTCACCTGAAGCTCTGATGGTGAAACTGCTGCTGGCAAAATGGAGGTGTACCTTTATCTTTGATCCTCCAAATATGGTATTTGACAAGAACATGCTTCCGGCTAAATGCCTGTAACTTAAGTTACCGTAATTGCTAAAAAAAGCAAACCTGAAACTCTGAATAAATGGTTCAACTCAGAGCTTTTACCTGTTGATACTGGGAACCAGGTGAATGAGGATACAGTGGGGCATCTTCGGGTGGAGAAGACTCATGTTCATCTGGGGCATCAGGATCATCTGGTTCCTAAAGTTTGAAAAAGCCCATTTAATTTTCTTAGGTAAAATATATTACAAATTATTCTATCCAGAACCAATCCTATGTGCAAGTGATTCAGATATGCTTCGAGAAAAATTCCACCCTACCCTGTCACCTATGGCTTGTATTGTACTACATAAAAATTCCTGCTATCAATGTATTATTGGAAATACAGACCCATTCATAATCTACTTTAAATGGTCAATTTCAGTTCTATACTCTTAATTCTCTAGGTGACAGATGTTTATAGAAACTAATAAAAGCTGAAAAATACACAGGACTATGTAACTGAAGTCACCAAATACATATATCCGTATTTATAAAACACTTATGAAATATGTTACCTCCTTAATGAGCAGAGACTGTTGCTAAGGTTAATTATTTACAGAAGCACTTTACTCAGTTCTTTTACTGGAAGACAAACCAATTCTTTACCTCCTCTGGGCAGAGTTCACAAGCCTTTGCAAGAGTCATTCTAGCACTGTGTGACCTCTCTAGGAAGTAGCCGTTTGATGTTTCATTGCTCTGTATTGGTGGAGACCAGTTATTGTAGGTGTATTGGGGATTGCCAGTGTAAGGTCTACGCTCCAGCTCGTCTCCAAGCCATTCTACTGCCCAGGTCCATTTTCTCTTCAAATCTCCATTGCTCTGCAGATGGAAAATGAACAATTCAGAATTAGTTACCTATTCTTGGAAACAGAAATAATTTTCTTTTCCTATATATCAGCTATTAGAGAGCAGACCATCAACGCATCCGCTGCTGTTTAAGAGAGTCCCAAAAATCCTTCTTTCCACAGAGAAAATTTCAAATTTGAAATGAAGTCTGCAGATGTGAAGCTGCATCACAGAATCATGGGTGTGACTTTAACCAAATTGCTTTCAACCCCATATAATGACCTTCTGATACAGGAAGGTTCAAAGGAGTTGTACCTGAAGTTGTAATTTCATCAGTGTTAAAAACTGAATAATGATGGGGTTTTGTTTTGTTTTTTTTTAACACAGAACTGGGAAAGCAGCAAGAAACAGAATAAAAGGTATTACCTGAAGGATTTGGTAAGCTACAGGACAGTTGCTGAAGAGAGCTACCATGCACTTTATACACTGATAAGCTCTTTTCTGATAATGATTCTTCGAACGCTGAATGGTGTCAAACAGTCCATCCCTGTCATCTGGGATTCCCTTAAGTGCATTATGAATCCTACAAAAAAACAAACCAAAACAACAACAAAACTTCAAGTGTTAAAGAGTTTTAGTATTTGAATTAAAGGTTCATGTAAAACGTAATTATAAAAGGGACAGCTGATAATCTGACTTCCGGTCAAGAGGTTTTTTAAAACTGGAAAACTAACGACATATCATGTATGTAACTTATATGTTTAGCAAGTTTGGTAATATTTAAACTAACTGAACAAGATATATAAAAAATGGGAGTATGATTAATTCCAGTCACAGTAATCAACTTTTACTGGTTGATTTTTATTACTAAGTATCTACTGCATTTACAAAATAGCCTTGTTAAACCAGTACGTCCTTACAGAATTGGAACAGTTAAATTCTCAAACTGAATGGTTACTTTAACACTTAGTTATGCTTCTCAAAGACACACTTTCACATTCAGTTCTTCTGAAGAAGAACAAATGGTACATATTTGTGCATGGGGTTAAGGGACTTGGGCATTCCCTGGAACTAAGCCCAGTTTTTGTGCCTTCTCTCTCGAACAAGGGGTAGTGGAATTAGCTGCTACCCTGAAACTGTGCACAAACAGAGAACTGACATACTTTGGGCTTTGAAAAAAAGTCAGAGGCGGCACAAAGAGCTACACTCATGGTAGGAAAAGCAACTGCCCTCTTTCCTCATAGCCCTGCAACAGGCAGTGGATAGACTGACTCCAGGCAGTCGTCAGCCCAGGCTCCATCTGTAAAGCAAAGATGAGCTTTACTTCAGCTTATTTAACTTAACGGCACTTGGAACATTATTATCCCAAACGTGGCACTTGAACTTGTCAAATCAAGAGAAATTTAAGAGAGTGGGTCTGATGCCAAGGGACAGCAGCAGTGATCTCGTGGTAGCAGAAAACAAGTTGCCCCAAGGGATGCACACTGCCCAAGGTCAGATCAGACTCGTTTTCCAGGAGTTACAAGACACCATTTACCATGGACAATTTCACTGTTTGTTTGGTGGTGATTTATTAGGTTTTGGGTCGTTTTTTGAAAGAGAAGACAAAGATCATTAGAACTCTCTGATTATCAGAGCAAAACCAAGAACAGGACAGAGACAAGTACTTCAAGCTACAGCCAGAAGTGGAAGCAAGAAGTCAGCGGATGATTGGAGCGGGCCATTTAATACTCTGTTGAAGCCTAACACAATTCCATACAGCAGTGCTACTCCTGAGACTGGACTCTTGCACGTGGAGTGATGTACTCCAGAGAAACCATACTACAGCATTCCACCTCCTTCATACCCCATTATTCCAAATGTAGCGTTACCCACAACAACCACTTCCAGGATTTCTCATGTGTAGTTCAACCTTAAAAATACATTATTTTACTTCATATCTATTAAAGTCTCCAGCATTCTGTGGACTTATTTTATGGAAGTATTTATCAAAAAGAAAAGATAAGCTAACTGCACTAATATACGCATTACATACACGTATATAAGCAAAACTGGAAAGCCTCTGTGTAAGGAATATTTCTATCCCTTACCTAAACTGTAATTCCTATAAAGAAAATGAAGACATCTCTGTAAGTCTGTAGTCATATTTTGGAGTGTGGTTAAGCCAGACCACCAACCCCTCTGAGTCCCTCCTAGAGAGAGGCTGGGCAAGCGGTAACATCCTAAAAAAGCCGTTTATTTCCACAGGCTAAGGACAGGGGTCCACTCCAATATCCTTACTGCATGCAGCAAGTGTGCTCTCAATCCAAGTGTTTGAAATGTCCTCTGAGACACGGATGGAAACGATTCAGTAAACCCAATACTACCTATAATTGCTTGTTATGAAACAGTGACATTTTGAAATACTGACAGGTAGCATGCTGATGGCATTTATTTTGTGTTATCTCACCTACTACGTTTATATTAAACTTGGGAAAAATTGACTACTCTCACAAATAGTATTTGCAATAACTACGTTTTTTAAAACTCAACTTTCAAAAGCTTTATTCTGTAGACATATAAAAACTAGGTTTTAAACTGGATTAATACACAATCTGTTGAAGTTAGAATTCTCTTGAAATGTGATCATATAGAGAATACTTATGTGTGAAATATGCTTTTCTCCCAGGTTCACACTTGATGCATGTCTTGGTTTCACGTCTACAACTGATGTGCTCCTGAGCAAGCCCAGGCTGTCACTGACCCACCTGAAGGGGATGTTTCTAAGAATCAACCTGAGCACCTCACAGGGAAGACCATTGAGTTTAATCTGAACATTCTTCTGTATGTGAAAAATCCTGGCTTTATGGGACTAAGTAGCAAATTTCTCAATAGTAAGGAAGGTCAAGGTGAAAAATTGTACTTATCTCAACATTCCAGAAAAATGCAAGAAAAAAAGCTTTACTTGCGAATTTTGATTTAATACTTACTTAAAAGAAATCTCTTGCAGGAAAAATCATCTGTATAAACCAGTATTAAATTATAAAAAAACAGGTAAATACTGACCTGTGAGTCTGCCAAGAGTCCTCAATTAACAGGATTTGCAGAAGCAGATCCAAATAAGGTCGAAGCTCATATGTATATGAATATGCAACCTAAGAAGTGAAAATGCAGAGAACATTAAGAAAGCTTTCATTGAAGCAAGCAGCTTACACAGTGAAATACAAGAACACAATTAATATGCAGTGAAGTTTACTGTAATTTAAAGGACATTCCAAGATACAATACTTCTTTTCAAAAAAGTGTTGGTCGTGTCAGGAATTTTGGGGGTTGTGATTTTGTTCGAGTTGTTCTGTTTTGTTTTTAAATTTACTAGGTTACATCAAGGACAAAATGTTTCCTCATGACTTTCTGACACAAGTGATCTGAAGCCCCAAAAAGCTGAAAAAAGTACGTTAAAAAATACCTTTAGGAAAGCAACATTACAAAATGGCATTTTTCACTGGTTTTGCTATTTTTAGGCAATGTGTTCAAAAGGTATCTTCAAAGGTTATCCTAAAATGTAAAATACATGGCTAGCAAAATATCAGTAAAGGGATTTTTATTATGATTCTTTCAAGTGTCAAACAAAGGGACATAGAAAAATGTGATGTTACATGAAAAAAAAAGGGTGAACATAAAGATGGGCTAAAAGAAGTAAAAAATTGTGTTTGGAGTGGAAAAATGTAACTGGCCTTACAAAGATTAGAATGGAATCATAAGACAGTCCCAAAGATTCTTTGCTGAATCTGAAGCCAAGTATGTTCTGCAGACTTGAAAAAAGAACCTTACGAACATACTTGAAATAAATACAAGGGAGATCTTAGGAAATGATTCTGACTTCCCATGTCATCTAAGGATCTCTTTCATGGATAATGACAGCTTTAGGAGATGCTCTTGAAATACACAAAGACCACCTCAGTCTACTTTCCACCCTTAACACATTGTTCCTAGCTCATTAAAGGTTGATTGCTTCCCTAAACTCATAAAAGCACTTCCCACAGTACTCCAACACGATGCACAGACCTCAGACTGGAAATACTGACAGAGGATGCCATCTTAAGGGAAGTTTATTTATCAAGCACCTGTTCAGTATTTAATACAACATTCTCACATATAAATGCAGAATCATACACATTTATATTCCCATCTTTCTCCTAGGTTTTTATTTTTACCTGCCAAAGTAGTTCACTGAGGACTGTGGAAGAGAACTGAGGATTCTCCCAACAGCAGAAACGAAGTAACTTGATGGTCTCTTCTGAGTTGCTGCAATCTTCAATAATTTTCTTTACATAACTAGTTCTCACAAACAGAATGTCGGCTACATTCTGCTGAAGTGCCATTATAGGTTGAGATAAATTAGGGTCACCGTAAGGGTTGGCAAGTGGGGGATTACCTGGAACAAACAGTTATTATACATTAAAAGGTACTCAAGTACCATCAGTGCAGACACTCCAAAGTACAAATTGGTGTAATTCATCAATAAAACACAGATGGAGAAAAAACACTAACTCTCCCTTAACAGTTAACTTTCTTAAAAAAAAATGGTATGAAACAACTGATTTTTATGTTTGTAAAGGCTGACACTTGCTGCCTGAGAGAGCTACTTCTCCCTCTCTGACAAGATTATGCAGTGACAATCAAAGCAGAACAGCTGGAGACATGCTCATATGCAAGAAGAGAAATGACTGAGTTTCCTCAGTGAAATCCTCTTATCTCCTGAATTTATCTGCTTCACTGCTTGTGTAACACAGCGGAAATCATATTTTAAGGACACAATGTATGTTTACTTCACAATACAATGTGAAAGTGTTCAGAGGAATATCTATGTCAGAACAGTCTCATCTGAATCTCTGGAGTGTAGAGACGAAATACAATTTTGAAAGAATAAAAATTAATGTATCTTATTTAGTCAGCTTCATTTTGTGCAGTGAAAGACTGATGTTTCTCAATTTAGCAGTGTTTTGAGTTATTGTTTGAAGATGCCCAAAAATCCAAAGAAGAAATTTCCTAGCTTAATAAGATGAAGCAAAAAAAAAACTTTATTCCACAAATAGTAATCATAATTAGTAGTCAGAATAATATTCATACAAATGATTTTATTAGTACAATATTATGAATACATTGAATATATAACTATTTTTCATAGGTAAAATATCTTCTCAGTTTAAGTTTCAAGTAATGCACTGGAAACAAAATCAAAACTGCCGAATGATTCTGAAGCTTATTAAAGCACAGTTAAATTTTCAGTTCACTAATCTCACTATAGCATAGTCTAGCCTATTGACTTTATAGCCTGACACATCAAGCTGTAATGAGCTTGCCATTAAACAGCTTCTCTACAGATTTCTAATTAGGTTTTCTAAAATATGCTTAGCAGAACGTGTACATATACAGGCTATAAAGTCCACATGGCCCAATATTCTGTCACCATTTCTCAAAAATAACTGCACTCCATTCAACTACTGGAGATATTAATGATTTATACTGTGGTTAATCAATTTCTAGTTGATTCTTTATCTTTTATAAATTGAAGTGCTGGCTTCTGTTTGTTGCCTTGAGTGTGAACAAGCACCAAATCATACTGAAGAGCTACCCAAAACAATGCAACATCTCTTCAGTGATAATAACTATTAGTTATCTCAGAGCCTGCCATGGTGGTTTTCCTGTACATATTACTTCTGTAATCTAATTTTTTATTGCCTACTCAGAATAAAAATATCTTTGTGCAACTCTTTACAATGGACTTAAAATATTCTAAAAACATTACTATTTTGTAATGAGCAACTTCCTACTTTACTAATTCTTTTCCTGTATTTTTAAGGAATACGCTAAGCACCATAAAATACAGAACAGATTTCTGTCTTGGGCTTTTTAGTACAGCAAATCAGTTTTTCTTATGACAAACAGATTTCTGTCTTTAAATGAAAGGAGTTGCTAAACATAAAGCATTTTTCCAGGTAATCCCCTTTATAAATAGTAGCTAAATATGCACAAAAAGACATTTACTGATGTAGTCAATGAATCTAAAGGAAACTTGCAATTCACTCTACCATTGATAGAAGACTGCATCCGCGATGACACGTTGCAACAACGGATCAGTTGTGACACAACAGTGTACAGCTTCCCCAGCTCAGCATACTGGTATTTAATTGGAGGGCCTGGACCTTCATCCAGAGCCACAAGCATGAAGGTTGCAGGAACATTTAATTTCAGAAGTTGTGTCTTCTCTGCTACACCTTTATGGGGCAAGGAGAAAAAAAAAAAATCTTGTTTCTGGCACTGAATTTTAGAATTTTTTAAAAGAAAAATAACCGGTGTTTACATGACTCGCCATCTTTCAGTTCCTAGGTTTTATTACACCATCATTTATGCTTTCTGGGGAAAAATAATCAAATCAATAAAGATGCACAAGAAAATTACGTACAGCTGAAAAATCACATTGAAGGAGAGTTGTAAATTACCACAATTTCTTCACAGTGCTCATTAGCACTTAAGTAACCCACAAGTAGCATCTGTGTTAATGGAAAAGCCTCAGAGAAGTCTTTTGGACAATGAATTAATCCTTTTATTGTGAGGCCCAGGACAGGAAAAACAACCCCCACAGTGTATTTTGTTCTTTTTCCATCATGTCCTAGATACATCAATTACAAACTTACAGCATTTCTAACTGTGCCATACAATGTAATAAATGTAAATTAAGAGTGACAAAATCAATAAGAAAACCTCCAAAACCGACCAAAAATTTCAAACCTACACCTAGTTCCACTGCAAGAATACCTTGCACATACTGCACAAGTACTTAACCAGGAAATTCACTACGTCCCTTCTTGCATTCTGTTTTTTATTTTGGTTTAAAATCATGATTTTTTTGTGCATTTCCAAGTTTTTTCTTGTTCTGAAATACAACGGGACCTTGCCTTCCATCTTTCTGATAAGAAGGAGGAGTCTAAGTGCTTTTTTAATGGAATTTTTTCTGATTATGCTAGATAGTTTTGCAGTTGCATCCTCCATAGAACTGACCTCTCACTTGCTTTGATGGGAACAATTAACTATTTGATTTCTCCAAATGTCTGACAATTTAATCTTTTTCACAGAATTTGGGGTACTGCAGGAATGATGTTACTGTGGTTTCTGCTGAGTGAACTCTACATCCATACAGAAGCCTTCAGGTAACAGTAAGACAAGGACAACTGGTTATTGTATTATTATTATTTCCAGGCTTATCTCTGCAGGGTAGATTGTGATAATGATCAGACCCACAACTAAGACTGTATTTTCCTATCCAGCTTCTGAGTGCTCTCCTACTCAGAGGCCTCAACTGCACTGACTAAGGTAAGCTAGTAAAGAAGAAAAGAGAAGAAGATGCAGCAGAACTGCATCTCTCTTCTCTGTAATGACATTAATTCTCTGGGGGTCATGGCAGAACCTTGCCTGACAGAGGATGCTTGGGTAGACAAATTATATGAAAGCAACAGACGTTACAGGTGTAATTAACACAATTGTCTAGATTAATTTTAGAGATAGAAAATCAAATTCCCTTAAAATTGTCCACTCCCTGCATGAACTGATAAACAGCAATGGTCAGGTATTTATAAAATGTTACCCCCACCCTCTCTCAGAAGAACAGTGTCTTATTTCTCCATACTTCTCATGTTTATCTTCTAAGGATGGTAAGAAGACTGAAGCCTCAAACTCCAAAGTGGAGGAACACAGGTACGAGGGAGCATTTATTTGATACATAATGATAACAATCTGCCTAAGGATGGAAAACTGGGTTCTCCAGCTGCTACCTCTGTAACTGGATCATTACTAAAGCCCCAGCTTATTGCAGTGTCATCAGTTAAAAGCAATCTGCTTACCTAGATTGGCATACATCACAAACAGATTGAAATACTGCTGCAAGTGCCGCCCGTGTTCAGACACTTCCCTTCTTAGAAGATTTAGTACCGCTCTCAGTAAGTGATCACTTAAACTTAAGTTATCGTAAGCCTACAGAAAGAAAAAAGTTTCAATGTCAGTGGTCGAACATATCTGATCTTTATTTAGTTTATACTTTTTATTATGACAGAAAACAGAACTGGTTTAAAGGTCTGGGATTCACAAGCTCCAAAATCCCAGCAGCTCATCAGTCTCCTGTATCTCACACAGAGAAAGACAAAGAGACAGACAGGAACTAAGGCTCCCATCACTCAATACCATGTAAGTCCAAGAAACGTATTACAAGTATAGAAGCTTTTAACTGGGCTTTTTCTCCAATTGCAGGTAGGCCTCAATACTCAAGAAACACACAAGCAATTCAATTTTTAACTTCATAAGACAACCAAATCACCTATTTCAAATACCTCATGATACAAAACACTTCCTAAACCTATGCAGGTTTAACTTACAACAAATTCTTTTGCTGGACGCAGAAGAGAAAACAGTCTGAGAAGTGGAACATATAAGTAAAAAGGGTCTTACTGTAGACATTAAAAACATGACAGAAGTAAAGGCTCAGAAAGGTTGATCTTTTAAAGTTTAAAAGAGCTCAAACAAAAACATTGCAATGACAAGTATCACAATAAGATGTAGGCTTTTTTTTGGTCAATTCTAGGTATATAAAAATAGGCAATTCACTGTCTACTCCTACGGTAAGATTTTTGACAATTCTACTGTTGCAAGATATAGGGGACGAAAGTTAGTGTTTTTTGTTTAGGGGGGCTTGTTTGTTTTCAAGTTTTAAATAAAAACAAGGGTTCACTTCCCTACACATTACTTCACTAAAGAAGCCACAACTTTTATTTTGCAGATTTCACACTCCCAACTCCAGGTTCTCACAAATTAGCCTTCACAGAGATTTACAAGTGAGGGGAAACTGAACCCCTCTGACAGCAACTCTCTCACTAAGTGGTTGAGTTACATCATGTTTTGTAGTACAAAAAGGCCTGTACAGCTTTCCAGCCCACACTGATGCATCTACTCCAGAATTTACTTTACATTAAATGCTTACAATGAAGAAGGAAGAGTAAGTTTCAAAAGCTTTTTGTTAGAAAATTAAATACCTGACTGGAAGGTCCAGGAGAGGCAAAAGGTGATTGACATGGTCCGTCTTGCAATGAAAAATGTGCAATAAATACTATAAGTTTTGCAAATGCACCCCTCACTTCTGCACTGGGGCATTCCAGAAGATACTCAGAGAAGCGGTTTGAAACATTAAAAAGGACGTTGTGTGCAAACCAAAAGCGTACATTCTTGCTGTGACGGAGGAGGATGCACAATGCATCATACCTGAAACAGGAGAGGACACAACTGAGATTATGACCAAATGCAGACATTGATCAATTTTGGCAAATATGTTCTTTTGCAGAGTTTGAAGAAAATATGTATTTTAAGATGATTCCCAAACGTTTTTGTTCACAAAATGCTTCCAATCAGATAAACTGTAGTTCCTGTAGTGATACTTTTAGGAGTGATCACAAATGGAAGATATCCTTCAATTAAAAACCTAACATTTAACCACAGCATTTTATTTCTATCACCTGTAAGAACTGAGACAGCATTACACCCCCTAACTACCACTCAAAGCAGGTCCTATTTTGGCAGGCATCAGTCTCCCTGTACTGGAACTGGGGAAGAGGGTGAGCAGCAGAGAACGTAAGGTGGATTTCATGAGCTGTGTACACAACACAAAACTACATATGGAACCTAACAGGAATTACATTCTCATTTACAGATCTTAGAAAACAAAAAACCAATACCCAAAGAGTAAAATATCTGTTTCAGAGAGGGTCTTGCATGACTCAGGACTTCCAGCAGGAATAGCTGAACTCCTCTTGATAACTTAAAGGAACAGAAGTAACTTAAGCGACTGAAAATTGCTATTGGAGGTAGGTATTTGCCATGTATTACACAACTAATTACTAGCAACTGGGAAACTACTGGTCATGAATATTAGATTTTCTCTCTAGTTTGACCAGTAGTAACCCATACTCCTTTTCCCAGCACAGAATAACCTGGATTAAGGACTGAAATTCTCTGGTGCAGTGAGTAAGGGTGGACTGTTTGTCACACTGTGGATTTGAATTACAGGCCCCATAGCAATGTACATAAAGTACTCTGCCAACAGGGTCTCAGAGACTATACACATGTTTCACAAAGAGAATACAAATATAAACTGCAACAATAGGTTGAAAAGAGCTTTGTTTTAAACTACCCAAACAACGTACAAACTATTCTGAATTTGTCTGAAAACATAATCTATTAGTTTTATTCTAGCAACGTCTTCCATTCATTTATTCTTTTAAAAAGACAGACAAAAAGGTAAGATTTAAGCTCTGTTTCAAAATGAATTTTGAGGCTGTTCAGCTCAGCAGCTTATTTTAAGGCTCAAATTCTTCACAGTACTTTCTGTTCAAATTTCCCCCCCTTTTCCTTTGCACCATCACCATGTAATTGGAGGAGAGGGGAAGACAGACACCTTTTACTGTCATATGTATCTAAATGGGATCTCTTAACAGACATCAAACTTCCAAAATTGTAATTGTTGTTAAAAGACAAAATACCAATCACTAGCAGGGCCACGGACTATTTTCTTTGTATGAAATCCAGTGGTGAAGAGAAATCTAGCAGCAAGCTGAATACTAATCATAGTTATTTCTTCTGCTTCAGGCAACAGATGATCTTGTCCTAAAGAAAAATCAAAATACTCACATGTAGGTGAAGTAAAAGCAACTTACTTTTAATAATTTAACTGATTTCAGATTACTGTTTTGTCTGACATGGTATTCCAATTTTAGAAGAAACTTGATCAAAACAGCCTCAAGCATCTATAATGTATCATTTGAAAATGTAAGCTTTAAGACAGGTACCTGGAGGCTAACTTATGTCTGACTTTTAGAAATTCAGCACCTCACCTTTGAGAACCATCTTCAGCAGAACAGCCCTCAAACTTGATATTTTAACTTGACTTAGGACATAAACTGAGAAACAGTTGATAGTTTAGCAAAGTAGCTTTTGCTAAATATTCTGGCAAGTTATCACTGATGAACAACTCAACAACAAGTGTTTAACTTCAGAAGTCCAGAAGGACAGAGTATTCAAAGCAAGGGACACAAAATTTTCACTGGCTAGCCAAATTCTAGGCCACACCAATGAAAACTCTTCTTGCAAGAAATGAATCCATAATTATCACACTAACATACGAACCTGGAGGAGGATTTAGGTAGACACTATTACAAGTAAGCAACTTCTTTATGAACTGGAAATATTCCAGGCTGTACTGCATCCGATTGTGCATGAACTGCACATTCTGCTTCCGTACACTTCGCTCGATGGCTGATGGCATTTTAATCTGATGGGGTTTAGTGGTGATAGCGATTTCTGAAATATATTTTATTAGTTCATTGTCTTTGTCTATCGTGTCCATGCGTTCATAAAAAAGAATGTAAGCATTCCACCACCTCTTCTGACGCCTGTAGGACATTCGCTTCATCATGTGATCAAACACTTCACCCATGTATTCTCCACCAAAACACTGATTTTTCATTTCTTCGTCGTCATCCATTTTACACTCTGTCACATCTCCATCATCAAATTTATACCACCGATTCTTCTCTCCATCTCCACCATTCCTCTGGATAATGTAAGAGTAGTAATGGCCGCCGCTGGCCTGGCCACTGTGCACAAGTACACCAACAAGTCTGTATTTTGTGCTCCCAGAGTGTTCATTTTCTGACTGTTCATTTTGTATTATCTGGTTTTCAGGATTCACGTCATCCCCTTCCAATTTTGCTACACCTGCCACCGTGTAAGGCTCCATGTCCAGTTCTCGTGGAAATTCAAAATAATCATTGAATTTGATTGCACATTCCCTTTCCCAGTCATAGTCAAATCGTTTCAACTGGATTGCAAGAACTGGAGGCAACTTCTTAATCAACAAGCGTTTCACTGTATCCACCTAAAAAAGGACATGAACAGTTACCAGCTCTTAAATTTCCATTCATAGATCCTCACCAAATACCAGAGTAATGAAAGGATGACTTTTTTCCCCTGAACATGAAATAAGACTGAACTTAGTATAGCTGTAACATCACAGCTGCACACAAATTTAGTATATAAGGAATCATTACCTTTTTGTTGCATTTTTCACAATGATATGCATTTGCACCTTCCAGTAAATCTCCTTTGACGTACTGTTCCAAAGAATCAAGAAGGTTTTGGTGATTTCTTATATCTACATTCAGAGTTGTGAAGGATTCCTCACATTCATACCTAGCAATGAACATACAAATGTATGAGAAAGGCAGAAATGTGTTCAATTTTTATGTTTTACACATGCTACAGTGTTTAAGCAATAAAAACTGAACTCTTTTTTTATTGCAGTTTTCCTACAATTACATTACAATTACATTGTATTTTTATGGTCAGGAATTAGACTGATAAACACAAATACTGTATCATACCTAAAGACAACAGTTCAAAACAGATTCCAAATAAGCAAATAAACAAATAAAAAGTCTTCTTATTTTCTATCTAAAGAAACCTGAATCACCATCCTCCTAAAACCTCATTGCATATTTATGACTGGCTTTGATGCACTGTGTTCTAATATAATCTACAAACAAATCTCTAGCAATGAACCAGCAATGCTTGAGAGACAACCAGTTGATACATCCCGGAAAAAACTTTCTGTTTTCAAAGATAAAGAAGTGATGAATAAATTTTAGAAGTTGAATCTCTTCCAATGTAACCCTAAAGTGTTTGTTTCCCTGATATGCAATCAAGCATTCAAGGGCTGAATAAATAAATATTTAGAAACACTTCAACCAACAGCAATATTCATTCATCCATTAAATAACTTACAAAATATAGAGAGGCTGTTAATTTGTCATACATAAATCCACAGTTTACTTATCATCAGTTTTCTCCTCCCTAAACTACAATCAGGGTAACATTTTTATTAATAAGTACAATTATGCAAATCCAGTAGAGTTCCAAAAAGACAGGCAATACTTCAGGATAGCAGACAGTATCAGGAATGAATGGTAACTCACACTGCTTCTCATCTGTATCTGCCATTTAATTACCCACTGCATATTAAGTAAAATCAGTGCTATCATTTTATCTTACAGTATTTCAACTTACTTCTAGTCACTCAATTTAACCCATGAAACTTAATATGTTCACTTTACAAATACTTCTAACTCACAGAATTGAAGCTGAAAGCTTAGCACAATAAATTCTATTTATATGAGTTTTCCCTGTATTTGAGGTGCTAACTGAAGGCTAAAGGAAATGGTCAGCTTTCACAATAAAGAGAATGTGCAATGGTAATGTACAGAGATCTGTACTGTTTAAGAATCACACATAATCTCAACAGTAAGGCCAACTGATGTAAGGCCAATAAAAATTAAACACAATAATAAAAAGCCAAATGCTGAAAAAGAACAAATTCATCATTAGGCCACCTTGAATTTTGCATGCAATTTTAACCATCCACCTCAAAAAGAGATACAAATGAAAAAGTCTAGGGAATTACAACTTTACAATGCCTAGTTCTATTCCTTCATTAATAATCAAGACAGCGAGCTACAGACTTGCAGTCTCATTTGGCACGGGTGGTTTCTTACATATCTTATACAAAGCTGAGTTTCAGTATTCACATTTTAAGTTAACTACAAATACAGCAGAAACCTTAAGAAAAAGATGAACCTTCTACACCATTCTCCTTAATTACAGGTTACACATTGAGTATGAACAGTTTCACTCATTGGAACTGAAGATTCATACTTGAGTCTAAACACACACTATGGAAAACTAAAGACAGCAACAATTGTTGGCCAGGTCTTAAAATTTTCTACATTGTATTTGGTCCCTACAATTGTTTTCACTTTTAATATGAAAAAGCTTTATCTTTTCCTGCCTTGATCAATACAAAATGCTTCACACACAATCTGTGAAGTAGAAGCAATAATGATTAAGTACTTCAAGGCACTTGAAGACAAATTAATGTTCAGGCTGTAGAAGAAATAAAGTAGCAAAATCTGTTAGCTTTAAAAAAAAAACCAAAAACACACATACACAAAAAAATCTACAATTGACTCTAATTACTTTTAGAAGGATACAAACACAGGTTGTTTTTCTGTAAAAAAGAGAAGCATCTTCAACACTTACCGATGTGGGCATCCTTGACAAATCTTCTGATCAGCAAAGGACCCTCCTAAAACTTTACTTAACATTGCTGGATGGCCCAAAGCTTTTAAAGCTTCATCTAAACTGTCCACCAAGGAATTAAAAAATTCTAAAGCATCATGTTGTTCACGTAGATTTACAGGTTCACCCCAAAGTCTGAAAATGAAAGCACATTCTTGTCAAGTTTTTTTTTTTCTTGTTCTTCAACAATTTCTTTTCTAAAAAAAGTATTATTGAAGCTGCTAACCCCTCCCTCTTACTGAGTGAAACTGTTGGGTTTTGATGTACTATGCGACCTGTTACTCTGCCCCTGACACTTTCTGGTAAGTAAAAACAAGCTCCTGTGCATAACTTCATACCTAATTCAAAGTCTCAATACCAAGAACTGCTAAAATTCAAAATAACCATCCTGCTGTAAACTTTGGTTTTTTAACAGACTTCTACAGAATGGCGAAAAGACAGGACAGAGACAATGCTGCAGAACTTCTGCTAATTTACACTTTACATCATTGCCATTTCTTCTACTACGACTGGTTTTGTTACACTTCAGTGATCCAGCAAGCAAACATCAATACTCAATTTTCTACTTACCTAAACTGTTTCCAAAACCCTCTTGGTACATAGTACTGTAACCTGGAAGCTGCTAAATGGCCAAAAATTACTTGCAGATGCCTCAAAACTCCAATATTGTACTCTTTTCTATCTTCAGTTTTGCTCAGTGCTGGTTTGTCTTCATACTGATGTGGATAACCAAACACATCATCTCGGGGGTCAACATTGCTCTGAAAAGCAGAAGAAAATTTTTGCAATTAACTCTTGATATGTAGCTATCCCAGCGCTAGCTGTATCCCTTGCTTAATGTGACAGTCTAAGGTGTTTCATATTCTCAGCTGAAAAACCACCACTGTCTTTGTATGCATGAATTGAGTTCTGGTGGCAGAAATAAGGTGCAGTGCTTTCCAGTACAAATCCGTGGGAAGGAATTCTGCAAACCCTGCTACCTGGAACTTCTGAAGTGACCCTCTGGCAGTGAGCCTATTCAATAAGAAATATTATCCTATTTTCCCCACCGCTATCAGTGGAAATCAAAGTGATTGATTAGCAACTGAAATTTATTATAACTTATCATAAAAAGGTAATCACAATTTAAAGATAAGCCAATTCTACGTAATTAAATTTACCTCGTTGTCCTGCTTTTCATCCCCAGACATGTCATCATCTACATCACTGCCTGTGCCTTCAATTGCAAGAATTCCATTCCTGATGGCTGGAATCATGTACAGCTGCTGAATGACAGAATTCATGTAACAAGTGGCACCAGCATTTTTTAGTCCCACGAATCCCTTTGGTGGTCGAGGCCCGACAGGTGGCAGATATTCCCATTCCGTAAGAGCTTCACAAGCTACGAGGAAACAGCAGAATGTGATCAGGGAACTACTTTGTCATAAAATAAAGAGAACATCAATGCAGTAGAAAGGGCAGTTGCATTAAATTATTATTAGTCTTTATCACTGCAATTTACTAAAAAACCAAATGTTCCAACAGAAAAATTAATTGTTAAAATTAACTACTATGAAGGACAGTTCTATCTGTAATCTTAACATCATTAACATTTTCTTCTGTTGCATAACTAAAGAGGTGGACAGACAAAAATTCAGTCTATTTATGTATGAAACAGAAGTCTTTCCTCAATACCAGCAAGTTTCTTAGCTGAAGAATTCAGCTGAATGAATCCAGAATATGTAACCAATTTATAAGCTTTACAAAAATTATAATAATTCCAAAAATTTATAATCCTTTGTAAAATTACAGTATTTTTTTCACTCAAGCCTCACTTTTCCTTGTCAGGAGGGGAAAGTTATAGGACTTGTGACATATATTTGTTATGTCTGAGTCTTCTCTCTCACACCCCTCACAACTTCAGAGAACAGTTCCGATCACAGGTTTCCTACCCTAAGCTGTTGTTCTGTACTTTTAACACAAAAAATTCTGATATAAGAGAACATGCAAGTTTACAAGCAAATTTGGTATACAAATCACAGAGCATGCACAGTTCATACATGTGTTCTCTCTCCTGTCTGACATACCACAGAGATCTGGTGTTCTATCGTGCTTATGAAATACTTGAGTGGAAGGAAATGCCACAAAATCCTTCTAATTGTGAAGTGGTAAGAAATACACTACTTCCCAATAGAAAAGGGTGAAGAAAAGAAGATGAAGAAGAGGGGAAAAGCATAAAGCTGCCCTTTAAATTTATTAATCTGAGATGGAACCAAACAGGAAGAGATTGAAAAACCTCAAATGACTCAGAAATTGCACTACCCGAGCAAGTAGCACTGCCACTCTGACAGGCAGTGGGCAATTGCCACTTTGGGATACTATTTTTAGTTGCTTACAGTTTTGCTGAACTCTCTGAGTTTAAACATTCTGTTAAATCACACAGTGCCTTGGGCTAGAAGGACCTTTAAAGATCATCTAGTCCAAATCCCAGCCATGGGCAGGGACACCTTTCACTAGACCAGGTTCCTTAGGGCCCTATCCAACCTGGTCATGAACACCTCTAGGTATGGGGCATCCACAACTGGGCAACTTATTCCAGCGTCTCAGCACCCTCATAGTGAAGAATTTCTTCCTTGTGTCCAATCTAAATCTACTCTTTCAATTTCAAATCACTGCCCCTTGTCCTGTAACTACAGGCCCTGGTGCAAAAGTTTTTCTCCACCTTTCTCGTAAGCCACGTTTAAGTAATGAAAGTAACAATAAGGTACCCCTGGAGGCTTCTCTTCTCCAGGCTGAACAAACCCAACTCTCCCAGCCTTTCTTCCCATGTGAGCTTGGGTTTGCTTAGTTTGATGGTGCTTGGATTTTTGTTTGTTTGTTGTTGCTGTGTTTTCTCTTTCTTTCCCTTTCCCTGCTAACATTACAGCAAAATGGATTCACGGTCCCCTTAGGGCTGGAGAAAATATGCTCCTGCTTGTTCATTTTTAAGGAAGTCTTACATGCTTTTTATTGACAATAATCTGGGTTAAAGTTGAGCCTTTCTCCATCCTTGTAAAAATTAGCCCAATTTTCACTTGGCTTTTGAAGCACTAACACTTGCAAGTTTTTGTATAGACTGCAATCACTATCATCTCTCTCCAGTGAGAAGGAGAAAGTTCTTTTAGTGCAGAGCTGTGCTGAGACAAGGCCAAATCTGAGTGAACTAACGCTCAAAAAAGGACTATAACAAGCAAAGAATGAGTTCAGAACTAAAAAGAGGAACAGGACAGTGGACCTGTGTCTGGGTGTGGACAGTGATGATAAATTAGGTGAGCAACCAAGAGACTGGCACTAAAACTAAGCTGAAGATACCTGGAGAGGCTCTGGGATTGGTTAGGAAGAGCCTGAAATGATGAGAAAGAAGTAGAAGATACAGACAGAATGAGGTTCCTGGGAGCTGGCATGGACAAAGGGGAGTAGTCAGAGATCAGGCTAGGAAGGGTCAGACTGGGTAAGTGCCTGGGACTGGGATCTGGATGTCACCATGTAATGCAAATCATTAGATTTACTGCATAAAGAAAAACAAATAAAGGCTACACTGGCAAACTTTTCTAGATTTTGACAGCCTGATTTTGCAACATTAAAAGCAGCCACAAACAAACCACAAATTTAAAAAACTCAGCATCTGGCTCAGTGGATAATATAAACAACACCTATACATGATATATACATTAAAAAGTAGAAAATAGATAATTAAAAATATTACATACTAGTGA
This sequence comes from Atrichornis clamosus, assembly GCA_013400975.1. NCBI lineage: Eukaryota > Metazoa > Chordata > Aves > Passeriformes > Menuridae > Atrichornis > Atrichornis clamosus. The sequence goes on from WBMZ01015848.1 coordinate 29,029, forward strand.
TTGCTGTACCTATGTAATACATTTCAGTCAACGTGTCTACTATCTGTTTGAGATTTCGCACACATCCAACTGCTAGTGCAACTAGGAGCTCAAAGCCAGCATTAATAGTAGCTGGTGAACTACAGACTGGTATGGCCTGCTCAGCAGGCAATTCTCCATTTCTCATGTATTGTAGATAAACATTGGATGCTGGAAAGATGAAATCATCTATCAACTCCTGAAAAAAAAGACAGTAAATCACCCGTTACCATAGAAATGCACACTATTTTGTAACAGAATAAGAGTTATTACATAAATGCATGTCTGAGAACAAGAGGGGTACTTAAAAAAACAAGAGTAAAAATTCAGACCAAGACCATAATGAGCTTTTAAATTTACAACAGAATAACTCAATTCTAAAGTGGTTCCCTGCAAACCCACCCCCCTGCTGAAAGTTAAAAATAAATCTGTACTATTCTTGATTAGTAAAAAATTTCTTTTGCAAAACCAGCATTATCCACAAAGCTCTTTATCAGTTAGTGCCAAAAACCCAACAATCTTGCTCTATAATACCAGAGGTACAAAGAAAACATGTCTGATTAAAGAAATGCTCAGATGTGATGCCCTTGTTCAAACCTGCCATAAGCATTAATAGCACTAATTAAGAATGTGAGCAGAAAAGACATTACAGGGATAATGAAGGAAAGCAGTCCTGTATAGGACTATCCTAGCTCACTGTATCTGTGTGATGTGTCAAGTACTGGAATACAGTAAGAATGAGAACGTTAAATACACTTTATGAATGAAACATGTGATTTGTAAAGATATTTTTAACAGAAACATTAAACTCCAATCAAAAGCATTTTTATGGATGCAGACCACGAGATGCGAAGCCTCTTTTTACTTATTTACAGGTTAAAACAACCAACAAAAAAACCCCAAACATATATCCCCCTCAAAAAACTCTAAAACCTCACAAAGACAAAAGAATCCCCTCCATAGGTCAAAACCTTTGAACTTACTTTAATGAGATTAGCACCTCCTTTTTCACAACCAATATGGTATTTCTTCTCAGGTGTCTGGAATGCTAACAACTCTTTTGTTACTCCAAGGTGACCCTCCAAGATAGTTTCTTCGACACCTGTCTCCCCTGTTCTTTTTACTTCATCCTGCCATTTAAGAGAAAGTTAGGATACTCCAAATAGCAGACATTTACCACGTTTAGAACTGTACTTTACAACACAGCAGCAAAAAGCTAATTATCAGGAATAAATTGATTCTCAAACTTACCCTAATCCTCTTAAGCCAGTCAATTTCATTATTGAGAAGAACTTCAGCATTGGGTACATTAATATTACTGTTGTAAGCATAGTTAAGAAGATGTCTTAAGAGAGTGAAGTAGTCTCCAGAATGCTTAGCTCTCTCTCTTGCAGTACTCTGTGAAAACCAAAAGCAAATGGTAGAGAATTTATACACGCTTCTACTTAGAGTGCAACACCAACATATTTTCCCTAAACCTGGCAGTAAACATAAAAAAAGTGTAAGGTAATTTTTAACCTTTCTGAAGTTTACAATTGTATTTAGCTGTCAATGAATCACTTCTTGACCACTTTAGTAGCAATTTTTATACCTGAATGGGAAAAAACCCCAAATCAAAACTCTTAATCAAATGTTCAAGACATTCATGAGCATGCTGAACAGAAAAGCCCTGGCAGGACCAGGAAGAGAAGGAACTAACTGTAAGTATTTCTCTAATCTGCTAAAGATTTTTATTTAAAGGTTAGCAATCACCAAAGATCAAATGCAGATATTAAAGCTTATTGTTCAAGTTCTTATCAGAAAATGCAAAAAGTCCCTTTTCCCCAATCTAGCTCAAATAGAAATCAACTGTGCTGCTTGCCTATAAGACAAAAGAAATCTATATTTTAATGATTGTTGTTAATAGCAATTTGTCTTTTCTTGCAGATATTTTGTCCCATAACTTTTTACAGAAATTCCCATTGTACTGAAGCCTTTATCTCTAAAAACTTACCCCTAGAACAGTGAACAGCAGGGTGATGAAGAAAAGGAGAGGTCTCTGTCCCATGCAACACCTGGTAGCCATTAAAAAGAATTGCTCCTGTGCCATCTGACGAACAGTTCTGGAAGTAATTTAAGAGAAACATTAAATTCAATCTCCCTATCCAAACAGGACATTAATTAAATTTCTGTTTATCTGCTTAATGCCATTTTCTAAACTGAACACAATGTAAGAAACAGGAATATTTTAATTATTCACTACCCATCATATTGTTTCTCCTTGCAGTGAAATTTCAGATGCATGAATTGTATTACAAAACCTGTTCCACAAATCAAATATTTAAAGGTAAAAGAAAAAAACCTTATAAACACCTAACCACTACACCTTTCCAACTGCCAGCAAATATTGCATAACAATTTGCAATCCTAAATAATTCTTTTTTCTAATCAAGCACCAGTTGTACCTGATAGACAAACCAGAACTACCCTAGTAAAACTACTCTTACGTATCACTACAGCAGTTTGCTGAGCATCTTTGAAGTGCTCAAAATTTATCATTAATAAGACGTGAGAAAAGATGACCGTCCTGACAATTCAAGTGACTATAATTAGAGGAAATTTTCCACCTCAAAACTTAATCTAATCACTGGAGTAACACTGGAATGGATAAGCTTCAGTAAAAAAAATATTTAAGGCAAATTCTATTTTTTCAAGTTGTAGGATAAATTGTCTGAGCAGTATGTCCTGTAAAAATTGTTTGGAAAAACTCTTCTTGTGAGGGAAGAGACTACAAATGAATGCTGAATAAATGCTTTTATTAAAGTATCTCAACATATGAAAAACTGATTTTTGCAGTGCCTGTTTGGTGTGGCTGTCTTTGTTTTCTGCCCATGGAGTCAGGGTGGAAAGCACACCACAGAATCCTATTCCCTTCAGAGTTCTTTCATGTGTGGCTACCTGTGGTTTCAAAGACACATGAGAATGACCTTGAGGTCAGAGCAAAGATGCACCTGGCTGAGCAGCCCATCTCTGGTACCATGCACAAAGGACAAGTGCACAAAAAGAAGGAATCATGCTGTTACACTTCTCCAGAATATTCTCTCAGCTTCTAAAAATCTGTGGTTCAGGAAGAGCACCAAAAGCAGTATTTCATAGCCCTCACTGGAGAAGTTCATGAAAGAACCCCTCAAACCATTTCCAAACTGAAGGTTTACACTGCTTAAAAGTTGTGCTCAATAAGGTCTTATACAAAGAAACACTGTTCTCCATTTGTTCTCCCTTTGCTACTTCTGATTTTAAGGGTCTCTGAGGTATTCTCCTCCCACCATTTCTCTCTCCTCCAATATGAAGTGCCCCCAGCTACTCAGCTGTTCCTCAGATGGAAGTCATTGCAGAGCTTTGATCTCCCTTGTCACCCGTCTCTGATCTTTGCAAGTTCTCCTACTCTGCTCTGAGTTGCAGCAGACTGTGGGGCGGGGCTGGTCTGTTTTGTTCTTAACAAAAACTGACATTTTATGGGGTCTGATTGCTGAGCCAACGTTTTTATAGAACTTCTCACAGAAAGTTATTTTAAGACACAATCCTTCAACTGCTTGGGACACATCACACAGACACTCCTCAGGTCCATGCACTCAAAGGCAGAATGCAATAGATAAAAGTGGTATTTTCCTCAAGTGAGAAATGTGACCAAGTGAACACATGCCTCACACTGTTGTGTTTCTGGGGGGTATGCAGTATTTGAACACAAGTATTACATTTTTGTGAAGCTATAACAACCTAAGAGCTCTTAAGGAATCATGAGAAGGATGCAGCTGCCTAACCACAGGCATCTTGTGCTGTATTAGACACATGATGACAGCACTGAGCTGCACATAGGCCATGAGCTGCACAATGAACTCACTCACCAGGGGGAACTGCTGGAGGTCAAGCACCTCCGTGAAGGCTGGCAACCTGAATCCTGCCCTACTGAGAGCTCCAGGACACAGCTTTCTGTTTAGTTAACAGTCTCGTCAATAGGTTTAGGTGCCATTGCTTTACACCAGCACAAAGAATTTTTATTTATTTGGGCCACATATGAATGGCCAGCAAACACACTGCAGAGATCAGTGGACTAGTTCTGGGTTCCAGGATTATTTAGGACTAACTGTTCAGCTGTGTAGTGTTGACTAAGCCAGTCTTGCATTCAGGGGACACCTCTATAAAATCAATTACCTTGGAGGGGAAGAACTGCTCTAGTATTTAGTATTAAACATTCTGCATTTTGTATTTAGAGGTAGCATGGTTACGCTCTATGGAAACGGAAGTCCCAATCTCGAACCCTGAAAACAAACAATCCATCTGATCTTCTCCACAAAGATCCTATTTGCGAGATCTGAACTTGATCATCTTTCTTGTCTTTTATGGTGCACCAAAAACATTTTCTCACATGGATATTTTTGCTCACATTGTTCTCTGATTGATCATAGGAGATTAGAGAACAATAGTCATGGAAGGATATTCAAAGTTCTGTCTGGTATTTGCTAAACTTTCTCTGCACTGCAAATACTACTTTGCTTCCACATTAACTCAGAAGATGAACTTTTTAGCAGCTTAGTTCAACTTCACCATCGTCACTTACAAAGAGGTCTTCTGTTTCTACTCATGTTTATGCTATTCTGTCATGTAACAATGAACAGTTACACCATTCTAAGTGAGATTATCATATATATCACAAGTTTTACAGGCATATGAGAGAAAAGGGCTCAGTGGTAGCTTCTTGTAGTGACTGTATGAACTATTTTTCCATACAATGAAAGATACAAGCAAGTTGCAGTGAAACTGAAAATTCAGCACCCTATACCACAGGCTGCAAACTAATAAAGCTTGTGGTATTTCTGGTAACTCTCCACAGTTTCACCAATGTGTGCAAAGAATTCATTGTAAAGAGATACTCTTATGATACTATTGATTCTTTTGTTATGGTGAATATTCCTACAAATAAGACTTTTCAACCTCTTCATCTAGAAAAGTCAAAACCCCAAAACACAGTCCTCAAACTCTGACTCCATTCATCTGAGAGCATCACAATATGACTGCCTTTAAAACATACTGGAAGGCTTAAAACAACACCACTAATTTCTGATCTCTGTCATTTCTCAAAGAAAAGTTAGAATATTAATGAAACAACACTATTTTGAAAAAGTGAAATTAACTCTTTAGTAACAGATCAAGTTCAGTAACAATATACAAAAGCTTTCCACCTGGATGGCTTCTAAAAACATCCACCCTGATACCTCACATCACAATTTCAGATGGGCTGAAGCCAGAGCTCTGCATTTAGGCTTTATATTTATTTTGAATTGTAAAATAGCAGATGTGATTTTAAAAAAAGCCAACACCAAAACTTACTTGCTGTGACAGTGCAATAGCAAATCAATGATGAATGTCTGCCATGCCTTCTCCTTACTGAGTGCATCCAGTGCCGTTGGAATCAAAGCAAAACACAGGGTCATCACCTCCAAAGCTTCACAGCAAACTTGTTCATCTTCCATGTCTGGTTCATTTCCTGCATTTGTCTGTGAAAACAAACAAGGGTGCACAAAGTGGGTATAGAAAACAATCCCAAGAAACCCAACGGGCTCCAAGGTACATCACTAAATACAGACACAAATTACAGCTTTGGATACTCAGTGATTACCAGTGCCAAGTATCTTCTGCACTCCATTTAGATCTGAGCTAAAACACCTTGTGGGGTGACTTGAACTTCCAGTACTGTGCTTCTCAAAGGAGGATTCCAAGCACGAACTTCAGGAGACAGAAGTTAAATAGGAAGCTTGTAGGCAGCAGTTACATCAGTTAGTATTGTTGGGAGTTTTCTGTCGGTTTGCATCTGAGGTTTTGTTTGTTTGGGATTTTTTTGTTTTGTTTTTCTTTACTACTCAAAACATGGAGTTTAAAGCTCAGAAAACAGAGAAAGGCTACAGTGCTGTATAATTCATCAGTAAGTCCAGTTTTACAAGGCTTTGACACTCACAACTTATTTGACCAAAAGCTTCTTAATACTGCTAGAATTTATTAATCACTTCACTATTTTTCAGAAACATGAAAGACCTGAACCAACTTTCAAACATTACTGTTGTGTTGATTTTTGAAATAGAAAATAACATTATTGCTAATTGATGCACAGGTTACTTCTTCCACTAAACACTTGGATCAAGTGAGTTGATTTTGGTACTTCGGTATTTTCCAAAAGAAATACTTTGAGAATAATGGCAAGACCTCTCCTGCATCTAGAAGTAATTACCTTCAAGAAGTTCTGAAGAAACTGAATGTGAGCAGGTCTCAATCTTAATTCATCATTTATAAATCATGGGTACAAGTTTGCAACATTAACTAGAGGCATTGTTTTGTATGTGGAGAGGTATCAAGATTAATTAGGCAGAAAGAAGGGATTACAATGCAGAAGAGAGAACTAATTGTGAACAGGCCAAAGTATGCCTCAGCCTGGCAACAAACGCTATTTTGTCTGTGCACAACACCTAAAAAATCAGAGGCAGTCACTGCACAGTGGCGGGAGGATGTGGTAGATCTGAAACAATTCAAGACCAATAAAGCAAACTCAGAAAGCCTTCAACAAGTCCAAAACTGCACTTGCTCTGCACTGAAGCCCTGTTTAGAAAGGAAAGTTATTTCTGCACAGCTGCAGGGATCCAGTAGGAAAGCAAAGTGCATTTTATACTCAATGAATATTTCCTTCCACTTGGGCACCCAGAGCTGGAGGGTCTGTACACCGTTATATTCAATCTTTATAAAACCATCATAAAAGTTACTTCCTCTCATCCATAACCAGACACAGTTCTCTTAAATGGTGTCTTTTCCTCCATGATATTCCTCTGTTTCTGGGATACTTTCCTTTCTTTTAATGTTACATTAACAAAGGGTACTTTATTTCCCCTCCTTATTACTTCTGCAATTCCTTCCTCTTTGTAATTTCCAATTTTTATTTCCCTTTTGTATAGCATAAACCAAATGAAGCTGCCATTTATTACAATGTCCATGTAAGTGTCAGTAAGAATAAAAATAAAAAACCAACAAACAAAAAACCCCACAAAATCCTTTGAAGGATGACTGATAATGCATGGCTTAAAATACATCTATTTTAAAATGTCAATTATTTCCAAGTATTTTTACAGAACTTAACTGTACAATTTTTACCCAGAAAAATATTAGAAAAGCACACTGATGTCTATTTTCTTTTAGGTGTATTTTCTGTAGTGCACTACTGCTCCTTAAACATCATATGTACAGATGAGGTATCTTTGCGTGCCTGGACTGTCACACTAACTATACCATGTTTTATACTCAAGTATCACCTAAAAAAACCCCCAAACCCCAACTTTTTTCATGAAGAAGTCATGCTCACAGCAATAGAAGCAGATGCCATTATAACACTATGCAAGCTAATGGAGAGGTGCTGCATTTTGCTAAAGTAAATATTCTTCTTTCCCATAATCATTTAAGCACAACACCAAGAATAAGGCCTCCCTACATAATCCTTTTCCTTTTACTCTCAGGCAAGCATTGATGAGTACTAAACCTGATCTTATACAACAAAAAAGAGAAGAAGCTTTTTAAAATCACTGTCAAAATACAGTTTATTATTTCCTGTAACTGTAAGCAACATCAGTCAAACACAAGATGTGTGATAATGCATACAGAACCCCCAACTCTGAACTATTTGTGTAAACCACACATGAAACCATGAATAAAAGAAAAAAAGCCATAAAGAACCAGCAGTTATATCTTTTTCTCCAATGCTTCTCACATAACTTTGCTCTTCTTTCTCATTCTAGACTGCACATATGCTTTGAATCACTTCTGTAGAACAGACCTTTTAAGTTTGAAGACTAGAAAAATTAGCATGGCAGGAAGTGCTTATTCCTTATTTAGATACAGAATCTAACTGGGCTGAAAACATGTTACAGCAGCTTACAGAACTGGTGCATTTTTGAACTGACACCAGATTCAAGTTACAATTTAACCATCACTGAGAAAAAGAATTTGGAATAGGAAATTAAACTGTGTTATGACAGTGACATGTACTAGATTCTAAAATATATCATCCACCTAAAAACTCATCACACTCTAACCCTGACCAGGCCAACATTCCCTTCTGTAAACAGTTACAAAGAAAAACAGCCGCTCAGGAATTCTTACCTTTTCATAGATTTTACTGATTTCCTCATTCGAGCTGAAAACCAGCTGAACTGACCCACAACCTGACGCCCAAACAATTTTCTGTACTGCCCTAATAACACAGATATCAGGGATGTATTTTGAAGCCTGAAACGAAAAGAGAAATAAACTAAAGCAACATTAAAATGCAGCTTCAAATAACATTACAATGGATTTTAAATCCCCACAAATGTATTTCACAGAAAATGTAAGCTTTAAAAGGTTAAAACAAATAATTTTTCCTTAAATAGAAAGATGATGTATCTTGAAGAGCATTTATACTTCACTTACATAAAATTTCATTTTTTAGTAGAAAGTAGGATGTATGCTACTCTGATTCTAAGCTTTAGCAGAAACTACCAAATTCAATGCTAAAACATTCTCAATTTGGGGAAAAAACCCAAGAAACCACCAAACATTCATCTGGAAGGCAGCCAGCCTCTTAAGCAATGTAAAAAGTTGAATTTATTTTAGGGTTTATCCAAATCATGGTATCTGTTGTGCTAGCTGACGGCTAGCTCAAGAAACTGATGCTTATCAAGTATGTGATCATTATATAAAGGGACTGCTTTATGTTCAAGAGGGTTTAACATCTATAAAAACATAGCTCGTGTATCTTATGAATGCAGAATCACTCTTCAGTACTTTGTGCAGTCTGAGTTAACATCCAGTAGTTTCTACTGATCCATATACATTACAAAACATACTAAAACGGCTATTATTTATAGTTCACATCAACTTTAAAAAAATCCACTAAATCTATCTGAAGTCTATACTCAAAGCAGGATTGTCCAAAAAACAGGCAATTTCTAAAAGCAGACAGCAGACACTTCTCAAAGATTGCAAGTTTCATTTTTCTAACACTCAGACAATAAAAAAAGGGGACTCTAAGAAGCTGAGCTAATAAGGTATCTACATGAGGAACAATGTGCATTTTTGTACTGATATGGATATTAACAGTAGTTACAAGAAAAATAAAAGGCGTTTTATCTTTGTCTCAAGCAAAGCAACCTTACAGCAACAGCATCACAAGAAAAGTAACATGGATTTTTTTTATCTCATTGTAGTTTTAAAATCTTTAAGTATCAACATTTTTCAAAAAGGTGAAAGATTCCTCTCTGTGCTATAGGCTTCTCTCTGGCCTCTGGAAACCACATCAGATTTATTTTTTAATAAGTTCTGAGATCAGTTGAAAAGAGCCTTTGACCCTCAAAACATGAAAAGGGAAAAAAAGCTTTCAAAGGCAAACTACAATACATATGAAGTCCAGATCTACAGCAGTATTCGTAATTTTAGAAAATTGCAGACAAAACTTCCACAGCAATACTGTTGAAGGCATTCAGATTTTGTTTGATGTACTTGTGGAAAGAAAAATAATTTATTTATTTATTATCAGGCCTCTAAGAAAGATAAATGCAGAATTAAAAAACCTTTCCTCACATCTCACCTCAAAAGACATTCTTCTATGGAAGAAATTTAATTAAATCAGAGTTCAATTTTACACACACAACCACCTCTGGATGCAAAACCACCAGCGATGGAAGGCAGACGCGTCAGTCCTGCAGTGTAGCACACTGTGCTTTCCTTAGACACTGCCCTTTGTTCTGAAGGGAGAGTGCACTTTCCAATAATAAGATGATAAGAAGATAGTATCTTCTATCCAGATACCTCAGAAATGTTTTGGAGATAGCTTTACAGATACGCTATAAAGTATGGGAACACCATACTCACAGCTTCCACACTGGAAACTGAGGGATCCTGATTCACGTGGAACAGGAATTTAAAGCAGTTGTGGTTTTAGCTTCTGCTGAATTTGGCTGAATTCACTGATGTGTTCACTAACATGACTCATTCCAGATCCAAATGGGGTTTGGCCACACCATACAGGTAAGACCATTACGTTTGCAAAGCACATTCCTTAGCCTTACTGAGACTCAGAAGCCCATTTTTTACTTTTATCATTACTGAATTTTCAATATATAGATAAAAGTCTCAAATCATTGCCAGTGCATCTTTCACATGAAGATTACCTAAGTATTTCTAGACATTTTAAAAGAAAAATCCATGTCTTACAAAGCAACAAATTTAAGGATTAAAAAAATAGAAAAGATGCTATAGGGAAAAAGATGATACAGAAAGGAATTCACCAACCTCATCAGATATTTGCTGTGCAAGACGTATTGCTACATTTCTCAGCATGCATTCTGAAGTTGGATTAGGAATGTTTTGTAGGGCATTTTGTAGCACCACTGCCTGGTCATGCGTAGCCTGGTTTATCTGGAAGAAAGTATTTCTTACACTTACTTTTACATGGGAAAAAAAAAGCAAAAAGATATGAAGACCTAAAGTTACTTGGAAAGGTTTGGTAGAAGTAGGTAAGATTTTGGAAGGAAAACTACTGACTTACTGCAAATGCCAAGATAAATAAACCTCCTCATTTTCAAACAGATACCATCACATCTGAAGATACTATGCTGCAGTCCCAGATCACAGAGTACAAATAGTTAAGAGGAGAGGCATTTGCTCAAAATTTACTAGTTTTGGGGGCATGTTTATTGATCAGATTATTTAAAGTTAACAGAATGCTTCTAGTTACACTGCCTCCTTTCCCTTCTGTTGAGGTAGGAAAGAGGGTTTTGTAAAATACTGGGTCTCCCTCTGTATTAGGTGTTCAGACAGAATATGGTTGCAGTATTTATTATATTGAAGTATATTTTAAACATTTGAGTTAGATCATTATTGAATAAATCTGGTTTAAATTATCCCTCCTGTTTTTAATAATATTTTCACAACAGAAACTGCAGCAAGACAAGTTTTTATCTTTTCTGTACTGGTTTGAGCACAGAGCTCCCTCTCCTTGGGCCGCCAGAGCTTCAGTTTTGACAGTTCAAATCTGAAATGGTTGTTTCCTTCTCACAAACAAAAGATGGTGTGCTGTGGTTACAAGACACAACTTGTACAAAAGAGTTTCTTCGTTTTCCTGTACTATTTCATTCAAAAAACCCATCTCAAATGCTGCTTAAAAAACACACTGTGAGGTTGCTGTGTAACATCTGGTGTTGGTCCCCCTTGCTTTGCCAGCTTCACTAAGACACTTGATTTGGGGAGCAAAATTACAGAATCTCCACTGAAGACTAACAGAGCTTCCACAGGCAATTAGCTATTGGAAGCTATTGGAAGTGATCAACAGCAATATATGGGGAGTATCAGGTTCTATGAACCAGAACACTGTATCTAATAACATTATTAATTCAACCCTCTATGAAAATAAGGAAGAAGGCAAAAATTTCAAAGGTACTAGTGACAGCAACAGACCACTAACTGCAAGACCTCAGACACATAACCTTGGTTGCCTCATTCTCCTACATACTGATGGAAAACCAAGACAGAAAGTTATGCTTTGGCATTTATGCTTTAGATAAGACAGATGAAAGGTATTAACAAATCTCACCTCCACCTCAAGGTATAAAATTATTGGTGCAGCAGCAATAAAAAACACCAAAGTCCTTCAAACAGGATGAGGATGAAGCAAGAATAACCATGTTTTTTCCAATAAATCAGTTATTACTAGGTCAGATGTTTGCAACACTAAATAGTGAAAGTCAGCAATCATGACCCATGTCACTACCTCCTAAGTGGTCAGCATCAGTCTGTTTCAAATAGTACTTCAAGACTCAGTGATGCTATGTGTTTTCTAAACTGCTCTTTGAATAACTGTTGTAAGAAAACAGGGCAGCATAATTTACTAATTTTAAATAGACGAAGCATAGGGTGACAAACATGTCTGCTTTAGGATACTTCTATTAGATTTTAACATAAGACCTGAAAAGGGATCTTCACCTCTTTGTTATCATTAAAAGTTTTGATTTACTTGAAAAAGAATTACTTATGTATCTTCCAAGAGATGCAGCTAACCAGAACAGGTATTTATTTTTGAAATCTAAGGGGAACGTACTTCTCTGCTTCAGGGATGGATCTCAAACAATATTGTGGAATAAAGTGCTCTGAAGTGGGGCTCTCTGCATATTCTTGAGAATAGGTTGATAGATCAAGCAACTATTCAGGATGGAACCTCACAAAAGGGGAATTCAATTTTATCACAGAATATGGTGAGTTGGAAGGAACCCACAAGGATCATCGAGTCCTATTCCTGGCCCTGACAGCACCATCCCAGAGAGTCACTCCATGGGCCTGAGAGTATCGGCCAAACACTCCTTGAGCTCTGTC
>WBMZ01015849.1:0-14370 GCA_013400975.1 Atrichornis clamosus
CGCCGCGCAGGTAAGGCGGGGGCTCCGGGGCGGGCACCGGCACCGGCACGGCGGGGCAGGACCCGCTCGGCTCCGGCAGCCTGTCCCCGCCGCGGCGCGGGGCTCTGGCGCCCGGCCGCCGCTCCCTCGCTCCCTTCCCGCGGCAACTAGTTGGGGGAGCGGCCGGGCAGTGCCGCCCGGGATGCCGAGGAATTTGCGAAGTCGGAGTGGCGGCGCCGTGCCCCGCGCCCGTCCCGTCCCCCTTCCGCCGCCCCCCGGCAGGGAGCCGGGGCCGCTCGGAGCAGGGCTGTGGCGGGGCGCAGGGCGGAGGCTGCCGCAGCCGGGTTTGGGGCGGGGGAAGCTGTGCAGGGTGAGTGCCTCGGGGCGCTGATGTGTCCGGCTCCCTTTGCAGGCTGCTCGGGTACTTCAAAGCGAGCGGGAGGCTGAGCCGGCAGCATCCCGGGCATTTCCAGCAAGCGCCCGCCAGCAGCCCGGCACCGACTGAAATTTAGGCGTCTTCAGAGAAGGGAGGAAGATCCTCATCTTCCGTAGCCTCCTCAATGAGTGCCAAGCTCTCCAAAGAGTTGAGGCTGTCCCTGCCGCCTTGTCTTCTGAACAGGACATCTGCCACTTTAAATACCAGCAGCACCTGCATCACGCAAGTGGGTCAGCTCTTCCAGTCCTTCTCATCCACCCTGGTTCTCATTGTCCTGGTCACCCTCATCTTCTGCCTGATCCTCCTCTCCCTCACCACCTTTCACATCCACAAGAGGAAGATGAAGAAGCGGAAAATGCAAAAGGCTCAGGAGGAGTATGAACGGGACCACTGTGCCCGCAGCAGCAATAGCAGCAGTCAGCACCCTGGGACAGTGGTGCAGGGAGAGGCATCCCAAGGAAGAGACAGCCGACTGGGAAGACCCCCCCAGGACTCAGAGATCCAGCACTCCTCTCCCTCGGCAGCCCCCAGCTCTCAGCAAGCACAGGCTTGTTTGGACACAGCTGGTGCGGGGCTCCTGCAGACGGTGATTTTGTCATGATGGTTTGGGGGAGACCTCGTGAAGGCACTGATTGGTGTTTGTAAATACCTCAGTGATTATTCTAGTCCCCGAAGAAGAAGAAAACCTTGCTAATTCAAATGAACGAACAAGCCCATGATCCAAGCGCATGACAGATCGTATTGCATTTCTCATTGACTGTGTGAGGAAAGGATGCATCTTTTTACTGGAGAAGGACCTGCACACAGCTACTAAATATCAAGTCATCCACCTGCAGGAGAGGGCCAGGGGTAGGGATTCCCTTTTTCCTGGACATTATTACCCCAAGGACAGGGGTGTTCCCACTCTTGGGATTCCCGCTGCACCATGTGTCATCATTACATGGTATGGGTTGGGGTGTGGGTGAGTGGTGTGGGGGGAAAGGCAGGTCTGATGGGTGCCTTGGGATCCTCCTGTCACCTCGGAGCAGCCTGTTGGTACACTGTGGTGTCTCCTTTTGTACTAGGATCTATGCCCCTGTCCCACCCCTCTTACACCTTTCCAGGACCGTGTATTGTTTTGTGTAGAAATGGCTACCCCTGGTTGGGCTTAACTGCGAGCACCCTCCGACCCCATGGCCCCATGTTCCCAGCTGCAGCACTGAGTGACCCACCATCTGGGGGATGGAGTCAGCTGTCTGCACAGAGTGGTGCCTGAGCTTTCCTCTCCCTTCAGCTCCCCTCATCTTAAAAATCCCCCCCTTTCCCTTCCCCATGCCATGAAACCTGAAACCCAAACCCGGTACCGTTCTGTGTGGAAGGGAGAGGTAATGTGCAGTAACTTGTCTGTCCTCTCCCAGGGGAGGTTGTCTTTGTACCTCCTGTTGGTCCTGAAACAATCCAGTTCTGCACCAGGCACCCTGCACTGAACGCCTGCGTTTACAGCTTTGCCTCCCAGCAAGGAATCCTGCAGCAGTACAGATCCTGCTTCTACTTTTTTAGGCTGATACGTATTTTTAATCCTCCTAATCTTGTAGACAATTAGGGACAGACAACACTTAATTTTCTCTTGCTTCCTCTCTTGGGAAACAATGCAGTTGTTCAAAACATCCACTACTAAACCCTGGCAATTATTTATTTTAGAAGTGTCTGTAGAAGTGGTGTAGTTTATCCCTAGCAAGCACCTAGAGTTTGTCTCTGGATGGCGGGTGTGAGTGGCTGCTGGTACTCTGTGTGTTGGAGGAAGCAGTGTAGTGTATAGAAAATGCATCTTTGCTTAGTGATTAAATCAATGACCATTACTTGAAGGTGCCTTAACAGCGTGCCGTATCCAAACTTTGAAACATCTAGTGTGGTATCCTAGCAGAGGCAGCCCTCTACTGTGCATACTAACACCTAAAAACTACATTCTCCTTTTTTTTTTTTTTTTCTGTTTGGTCCTTTAAAGTGATTTGAGCATATAGTAGTAGTCACAGTTTTTAATATTTTGTATCCTTTATGTTTCTTCTGTGATGTGCTCTGTCTCCCAGGGTGGCTGACTAGAAAAATCCCAGACACATGGACCAGGAGGTCTGGGTCTGTAATCTGTGAGTGAATGTCTTTAACCAATTTCAAACTGGGAAAGAGAGTGGCAGAAGTCCTCCATAATCCTCTAATACCCCCACAACGCAGAGGTTTCAGGGCCGGGTTTCTGTTACCCGGTTTTATTGCTTTCCGATCTTTCCTGGTCTGATGGGAGATTGCTGTTGAGTTTGGATCCGTGCCTGCAGCGCTTTAGGCAAGCGCTGTGCCATGGAGCTCAAGGAGCCGCTCCACCTGCTGAGGTGAGTGTGGCGAGCCACTGTGTCTGAGTGAGCGAGCGGTGTTTGCACGTTGCCGCCGGACGGGAGCCGCGGCCGGCCCCTGCTGCCGGCCGGGGGGTCGGATCGTAACGGGCACTTCGTGTTGCTGGGCAAGGAAATTGGCTTTGGTCTGTTTCCCCTAATAAAGGATGCATGAACTTTTGTGTTTAACCTCCTTCTGCAACTGCGGCACAGTATTGCACCACAGGGAGTAGATTTAGGGCAATGAAGAG
This sequence comes from Atrichornis clamosus, assembly GCA_013400975.1. Classification (NCBI taxonomy): domain Eukaryota; kingdom Metazoa; phylum Chordata; class Aves; order Passeriformes; family Menuridae; genus Atrichornis; species Atrichornis clamosus. The sequence goes on from WBMZ01015849.1 coordinate 3,027, forward strand.
TGTTCAGTGGGCAGTAATTGAGCTTCCTGACTGTTGATCTCCACTAAATAGACAGGTATTACTTTCCGCTTTATTTTGCGCCTTTCAAAAAACCCCCCACACATCAACAGCATATAATTTCGAGCTTTATAAAAGCAATAAGATGTTCCAAATCACTCCAGTGCATTTCTGGTTGATGATTCCACTTCTTTAGTGTCTGAAGTTAGATACTCTTCCTTCTGCCTTATGCACTCAAGGCATGCAATAATTCCCCAGAAGTGTACTGCTTGTCACATCTCATTGCAGTTATAAAATTGCCCTATTTTTGAGGAAAAAAGGAAGGATGGAGAGATAGATATATGTATCTTTCTATATATAATGGATATTCAGGTATATGTATTATTTACATAATCTCATGCCACTGGAAGTAGTTGCAAAAGTGTGACTAGAGTTAAAATGTTATAGTGTAAAACTCTATCCTCTGTTAATTAGCTTTGATTTAATATTTTAATATCTCTGTATTTATGTAAATCTGTGTAAATTATATGGTCTATTAGTAAAATTTCATACTGACTTTAATTTTCGCAGAACTCAGCTTCTTGTGGTGTCATTTAAGGTTTTTATTCCTAAAGTTAAATTAGACAAGGTATGAGAAATTATAAATTCCTATTATCACACAGAATTACTGCAATAAGGTTCATGCATATGCCCAATACACAGTCCTATCTTGAGATACTGCAAGCTTATGAGGTTTAATGGAACGGTCTCAGGAGATCTAGCTGATACAAGCAGGACACGTAGGTTTTCATTTTCATGAAACAATAAGCAATCTAGGGAATAGATGTGGGTTTTTAAAACAGAGTTTATGCTTGGAGGTTCTGTCAAATCAATTGCTTCAAAACCCTACAGCTACAGCTAAACTTCTGCACTTAGCATTCAGTATTAATAAGGCTGATGCTTCTTTCCCCTCCCCCTCCTACTTAAACTAGAAAAGAGTAGAAAATTGTTCGTATTTCTAAAGCATACATTTTCAGCTAAATGTGAAACTGCTCAAAGGGTTTTGAATATACATATTTTATGCAAGTGTAATATCTATGTATCTGTATCCATATATTTAAATATTTTTGTGTAACCTTTTCTACGATATTTGATAGAGATGCTGGGTAAATGCTTGTACCATTCTTGAACATGAGGAAGGATTTTTACCCTCTTGATTCAGACATTCTTTTTCCTGTGAATTTGCACTGGTGTCGGCAAGTGGTAATGACGACTGGGCAGCTGAGTGCTGAGTGATGGAAGCACAGACAGTCTTTCCTCTGTTAAGGGGCACATCAGCTGGATTTTCCTGGTTCTGAATTGCAGCTGGTTGGCCACTAGCATCCTGCATGTGTAAGAATAACAAGTGCTGTGGTGCTCAATAGTTCCTGTCTGGTCCTGCCGTCATTGCGGGGAAGAAGGACTCCTTTTGTAGAGCCCAGTGAGAACAGAGCTGACAGGCGATGTGGTGGCCGTGCTGGGGCTGGATTGGAGAATCAGTGATGCCTCGTCCTTCACTCCTGTCCTCAGAGCCTGCTGCTGCCCTGGGGACTCATCCAGCTCCTGCTGGCATCAACAGAAGTGGCTTGCACTGACGGCCAAGGGACTGGGATCCCATCTGCATCCACACGGAGGGTGTCAGCTCTCCACATCGCCACCACCGACCCTGCTCCGCACGTGTCCTAGCCGCCTCCACGGGGACGGGAACCACTGCATCCCACGAGGGCTGGGGTGCTTCAGCCTGCTGGCTGTGGGGAGCCCACACTGCTGCTGTTAGCTCCGCTTCTGTGGACTGAGGCATTTAGGTTTCTACGTGGATCCTATGTGGATCATGGACTGGGAATGTCATTTCATTAAAATATATCATTCTGGCATTTTTTTCTGTAGGGGTTTGTCTACTGCAAATGTAGTTTCAGATGAAATTTGTGGGCTCTCCATCCAGACATGTTTTAACTTTTGATACATCTCTCTCAGATGTGTATCTATAAATTTATAGATATATATCTCAAAAGAAATGCTGGACAAAAAGCAAAGAACAGAGACTCCACATTATTGAAAAAACTGTCCTATGACAAAAAAATGCTTTTATTTAAAATTAATTTTAGAGACTACATCTTTAATGTAAATAGCAAGTTACTCTGTGATTAATGTTTTCCATAGCATTTCTGAGTAATTGCTATCTTGTTTCTGGAAAGCTGTGTCCAGTGTTATGAAGCAACTGTGCTTTTCTTCTTCTGTTGTTATGAATATGAGTGCAAATTTTATGTAGGGAGGAAAAAAGAACTTGATTTGACTCTTCAGATAGGACTGAATTATTTTAAATCGAGTTATAGGACTTGATTGCTTTTTTTTCTTTCTAGTGGTTATTCTCTCTGCACGTTCGTATTTTTTCTATGGGTGCTTGGAATCCTACACTTTAATAAGTATGCAAGATGTGAAGGGAAACATGATGAATGATGTAGGAAACATTCTTTTCCCTCTTTTGTGTAAATAGCAAAATTTATAATGACTTAGATACAATTTCATTACATTTCTCATCTCTATAGAATTTGGCATGACACATATACAAAACTTTAATAGCATTTTCATTTACATTAAAAGTCAGAACTACTATTTTCTTGGACTGACTTTTTCATCTCTTTCAGGTATCTAACATATTTTCCCCTAAGCCAAGTTTTCCATCTGATTTTAAAATAAATTTCTAGTAGAACAGAGCCTCCTTCTGTTTTTAGTCTTTTATGTGTAGGTCTCTGGTCTGAATCCAGCCAAACCCATTAATGTAGAAAATGTGTTAACGATCTTGCAAGAACTGGATGGTGTATGAGGCTTGAGGAGAGAGGGGACTGGCACACAAACAGGTGCTACACCTGGCAGTGGTAAGAGCTCTCTTGTTTGGAGTTGGGGAAGGGAAGCCTCCCCTTCCACTGGATGGACCTGGGCAAAGGGTGGCCCATTCCAGCCACAGCAGAGACAAGTATCAATGTCCTTGCTGATACTGTTGCTCTAAAACGTCATTTTCTATATGCCACTGGATCTTATTTCTGTAAATTCTATGTAATGTATTTCTTATTCAAGTCAAAGAGGTTTTCATTGCTTCTTCAGTACTATATGTTCTCTGTGGATAATTAGAAGAATTAATTTTCCAATCCTTTTAACCCAATACCTCTACAAGCATCTATTTTGTATGAGTTAGGAAATAAATAAATATTTGGATCAGAACTGTCAGTAAAAATTGCCTTTATTTATATAATCCGGTGTTACAGTTGGCTTTTCTTTGTTGTTTCCTTCCTTGAAATGGAGCAATATAATCTGTTCATTATTTTACTTTTCTAAAGAGGACAAAGACTTTAAAGCAAATACTGCAAAATATAGATACACAAACAGGAAAAGTTTTCACATTGTACAGCAGAATGAAATTGTGTAGGCTTTTTTTTGTCTCACAGTCATTCTTTGTCCTCTGTTTTTCATACCACCTACAATCATGCAAAATTTTTACCTAAAATCTTCTGAAAGAACTTACATGAAACAGCTTGCTTTGCTTTTATGGTTTTAGCTTTCCTTACTACACAGTCAATGACAAAGTACAGGTTAGAACTTTTCAAACAGTGTCCTGGGGGATTATGAGTACTGTAAACAAGGGGCAAGAATAGAAGGCTATAAGGAGAAAATATTAGCTCTATAATACAGTAAAAGCAGGAAGGGCTGTAGGATGGATTTAGGATTCTAAAGGAGTGCCTTTACATTTTATTCCTGGCTCTGTCACTCAGATGTTGTGAGGCTGTCAGCTTCCAAGCTGTTTATATAATAATGTAACTTACCTATTAAACAGACTCAGAACCTGCAAATATGCAGCCCTGAAATGGATAAATTAAGCATCATATACATAAAAAAGTACTGATAGCATAATACAAATTGAAAGAGTCTTTATGCTGTAATCACCTGGCTTGGACTGTCCAAGGGCTTACACTTGGCAGCGAGATCCAAGTGGCACACTGCACAGCTGGGAGAAGGATGGCTGGGCAAGATGCTTGAACAGTCACACTGAGAGGCTCAATTTAATTTTTAATTTGAAGTGGAATTCGTATTATGGAGGAGAGCCAAGAAAACTAATGTTTGTTTTACCATTTCATCACACATAACGCTTTTTTCTCAGTGCAGAAAACACTCTTGTATGGTTTCAAGCAGAGTGCTGACTAAGCTAATAAGAATATGGAAAAAACAATTCTTGGGAGTAAACCCATCTCGGATGAAATTCATGGCACAATCTCCCTGAATTCAGTGGGGCCTCAGCTATGCCCAAGAGGATACCAGATCTCACTCTGCTGGCTGCTGATCCCTTACCTGACTCTTGATTTCTGCAATTAGTATTTCTAGGTCACATGGATTTCTCCTGTCTTTTGACTCACCATCCACACAGTGAAGGATCACGTGGAATTACCTACATGTGACACGCTTTTGCTCACTTTGCTTAGCTTTTGTTGCATCCTGTTTTGGTCTCTCAATCTGACTTTCCCCTAGAGAGCCTGTCTGGCTGCTCTTTCCACTAGGGATAGGCTATGTTCGCCAGGCTTGTCTCTGCCTTCTAATGAGGAATCTCGGCCTGTCTCTGGCATTAGGAAATTCCTCACTGTAAGCAATCAGTTTGTTTGATTTCTGCAAAGATTCTGTAGGACTTTGCTGTCATCATGGTCCAGCTAGTCACACTTCTGCCCACAGCCCAACCTCTCTGTAGCAAGACAGAAGTTTAGAGAAAGTGCTGGACTTCAAAATAGGCTGAGAAATACCAGCAAATTCCCAACATGTTTCACTGGCACTGGAACAGCATCGCATTTACTGATTAAACTGCCGGCCCAAGACCACAGGCTGAAACTGCTGGGAAATCATCATTCTTTCGTATCAGGAACACCACTGTAAGGAAAAACCTTAGTTAGTACAGAAAGGAGACTAAAAGAGAGGATATGATTATAATATGGGTATTAATATACAACTATATGTAAAACCCTTGAGACAGACAACTGAATGTCTGGTGATGGCTAACCACTCAGTCCACATTATCTTCTTTTAAATCAGATTATCACAATCCATCCTTTTACTCATGGTCTTGAATGCTTTTAGGCACACCCTTTTATTTTGCTGCTCAGCTAGAAAAATCAGTCAGTGAGACTGTACTTGGTTATGAACTCCAGCTAAACTGTTTCAAGTCTATTTGTTTTCATTATAGAAATACAGTTTCTATTAAATAATCCTTTTAACAGGCCTCGGCAATAGCATAGGGGAGCCCTCACTTCCAGCACAATTTTAGAGCTTGTTCAACCTGGAAAACGTGATGTGTTAAGGAGGACAACTGTCCAGATGGTCACATGGGGTCACTGCAAAAATCTGTAAACAATGATTGCATTTGAACAGACGGCAAGAAACATATTACATCCTAAGCTGGCCACAACTTTTTACCTGTCTACAAAGAAGAAAGTTCAAAACATCTCTGCTCACCACTTGAGTTATTTTGGATTTATATGTTGCTGGAACTGAGCTGACTATGAGCCATTACCTATCTGACTTCCCTGAAGTCAGTTCCTCCTGAGATAAAGAGATGAGGATGAGCCTAGTGTAGGAGTGGAAAAGGTGGGTGAAGTGTGACAGATGGGTGCTAGTAGGATGGTTTGCACAGCACTGTAGTCATACTGCAGGTCTAAGGGCAGATTCCTTAGGCCTGTATACTTGCAAGTGAGAAAACATAATAGCATTAACAACCCTTGGTGTCAGACCTGGATGTAAGGCCTTTTGTAAACGAAAACTTTTTGCAGCTTCCAGAGCAGCTCTTGAGATTGCTATGCTCCGATTAGACCTCTTTTGTTTCCTTTCAAAAAATTTCTTCTAATGATCTGGAAAACAGAAACTCAAAATATGTCAAAATAAAGTAAGAAACAGGATGCTGTAATCCATGTGAGAAAAATGTGCTTCTGAAAGACACCAGGTTGACAAATCTTTTTGTGTTCATAGCCTGGGGACTTCACCACCAGAGAACCATGTTTCTTCTTCGCTGATGTGCACCAGTTGTTGCAGTGGGGGTCCAGGAGGAGGAATTCAGATTTCCTCAGGCTGGTGGAGTTGGTGAACTTGTAATGGCATGAGCTGTCAACAGGAAAATGAAGAGAAAATACTTGCCTCTCATCAAGTAAGGCATGGGGAAAAACAAGTTTCAGAAACACAAAGATTTTGCTGGGTTAGAACTGGTGATTTGGTAAAGAATATCTCCAGGATTTGCTTCACAGTACCTTGCCTTGAGTAACTTCTCAGCTTGAGGAGGTTTCCCTTTGCTGTCTCCTGGGCTCTTCCACCACTCTTCCAGACCACTTTACCTTCACTGAGTTATTTTGCTCTGGAGCAAGTTATGGTACACCTGCACGGGCATGTAGCAAATGAGCTACTGAATCACAAGGGAGCAACAGCCCCTGGGTGTTCCATGGAGTAGGCATCCAGCAGCATGGGAAAAGGTGCAGGGGCACTAAACCCTTCGGTACAGTTGTGTGCAGAAGGGCTTATGAGACCCTGAGTCTATCTGGTGCTTTGATCCCTGTCACGGACATCTGGGATTAAAATACTGATAGCCTTCTGTGGCTGTGGAGCTTCAGCTGGCTCTTGGGCCCTGGCACACCCCACTGCCACAAGGCCCACAAGGCCCACGACATTCTTCATGCCCCCGTGGTGTACAGCTGCATTATCTTGCCTTCTTCCTCTGCACTTAGAATGAGATCCTTTGTTTTCCCAAGTATCCCCTGGCTCCTCTGTATGACCAGCTCCATACAGTGCCTACAGCTCCCGCTCCTGACCTGGGTGGCTTGCACGTGGGATGCAGAGAGGTGTGTAGCTGACTGTGATTTGACCAGTGCAAAGTCCCAGTTACCCCTGCCTTCCTCTCCTTGACCCCCAGCCCAGCCACCCACCCGCCTATTTTGCACAGAGTTGACAACGTTCAGCTCTCTGCTCTTCTGTCAAACATAGTTGAAATTAGCCAATGGACCCAAAAACTGCTGGGGGAGGACAGCTGACAGGCGGTTGGGCAGGGAACATGCCTGCACAATAATGCAGGCGTTAGTGAAACAAGTTATTTTTCACATCTCTTGAATTGTAAGTAAATTTCAAGCCTTTTTTCATTCCTGACTCAGAGTTTTGAAATGTTTGGATTTGCCAGTGCTGCTCAACAATATCTTTGAAGCCCATCTGTTCTGTTTACGTGCTCTTTCTCAAACCCCCAGGCATTGTCTGTTTCCTTTGGTTTTCCAGACTGTAATCTTTTGAAGAAATAAATTAAGGGTTTGTTTGATAATTGTGATGTTAGTGTGAAAGTTGTTCAGAAGGTGAATCATAGATTTCTAAGACTAAAATGGGATCTGGAGGCATATAACTACAAAATTATCTACAGTCTGTCACAAACAGGATTTTAATCCAGTAATTCACATGTTCTGCCTGGCAGGTCCAGTGGCCCAGACGTATTCATTTTTTAGAAGGAGTTGTAGCTGATTTCCAGCTTGCAAGTGCTGGTGAATCCAGTTCATGCTTTCATAAGTTGTTTCAGTAATTACAAAAGTAGCTTAAAATAAAAGATTTGTCCCTTCAAGGCAATATTTTTTAATACACAGAATGAAGTTAGCATATGCAGTAATTATTAGGACACTGTTAAAAGCAGACATCTGGCAGGGAAGGTAAGCCATCTGTGAAAATACAGTTCCTAATAACCCAAACGATGCCTCAGTTATAAATTCACAGCACTGGGAGTGCAAACAAAACTGTGTCCTGGGGGAAAAATATGAGAAAGTGTTACATATGCAACCATGTACTTACTCAGAAGGTGTCAGCTGAAACAAATGAGATGTTTGTGGTCACTATGGAATTTTGCCTCACAAAACCCCCCCAAACCTGTTTTTATAGATTTACCCCTTATTCCAATGTCTCTTTAGCAAAAAAAAATCTTGTACTGAGCCTCCAAATATTCCTGTGCTCAAATGGCTGCATCTGAAAGTTCCTTAGTGAGCTGCATACAGAGGCAAAATACGGTCCACAGTTTTTGTGTTTATATAAATAGATAGAAAAACAGATAGATAGATAGATGTGTATGTATGTTTATCATCCATATATACATTACATTCTCTCACACAGATTTTGGTCAGATGACTCCTCTTGAAGCCCAACATTTAACTTTCAAGTTAATGAGGTTTTCATAAAACTTTGGGGTTATTTGTGCTTTTCTATCTTCTTTCATTTATCTTTGTAAAAAAAAAAGAATCATCAGTTATTGAAACTTCTGGATATTTATAAGAGTATGAGCAAGTGGCATCAAAGCAATTATCTTCCAGCCTAATCTCAGAAGTAGTGTTCATTTTGGTTTGTCCGAAGAAAAAGAGAATAACATTCATGCTTATCCATGAGTAATTCCTAGGGTATCCTGATAGAAACAAGGCAATGTACTGAAACAAGTTCTGTAGTGAGCTTTTTTTTTTTTTTGCAGTTGATAAATAATTCAAAAAACAGCCACATTATGGTTCAGACAACATGCCTTCTAGTGGGAACCTAAAAACTTGATCTGTTCTTCTCACCCAAGAAAAACCTAAAAGGTGATTTGTGCACAATCCTCCATGGGAAAGGTATTTTTCATGGGGAATAATTGGTCAGAATTGAATAAAATATCCTGATGCGACAGTGCAGAAGCTGATGCTTATAATATGGATAGTAGAAATAATTAACTGAGCTGTGGTAGATTCTTATCATTCAAATTGTTTAAATCCACATTTTTCTGAAATGTCATTACTTTTAAAGAAGTTATAAGGTTGATGTAAAGACTTTTGGTAAATGACATTCCTCAGATGGATTTCTACAGGAGTTCAGACAAGGTGATTATATCACTTTTCTTTAGCCTTCAATCTGTTGATCTGCAAAATACATTTTTCAGCATAAAATATATTTTGCAGAAAATTTCACAGAAACTGACAATTAGAAGAAAACCGCTTCCATGCTTTTGTTACAAGGCTAGCATTTCCCAGTGGTGAGGGTTTCTCTTTGCTTTCTTAGCACATCTTCACTACTGCATGATGCGTTCAACCAATAGAGGACTTCCAATACGCTTGACAAAAGCAGTACAGGCTGCCTCAAACAGTACTTCAGCCTCGTAACCTACATACTTCATTTCAAGAGAGGCACTGAAAGGTTTAAAAGCTTGCAAAAAGAGGCAAATTGGGGTAAGAGAATATCACTGGATTAACTCAGGGTTTTCAACTAAAATTAAGGGTGGTGATAGGCTAAAAATACTGTGGGACTTGCAAACAACTTTTCTATCAATCAGAGCAAACTTAACAGGTTACTGTGTGGGAACAGGTTAGTAGTGTTCTAAAAATTCCTCTAGTGGCACTCTCTGTGTGCTCCTGGAAATCTCCTAGAGCAGCAGGATTTATATATATACAGCTTGAAGTTTAAATGCAATTGTTACCAGAACCCAAGGAGTCTGCATTCTTCCTTTGCATGTTTGTTGTACAGAGAGAAAAAGATATTACCCAACATCATACTGAAAGAAAATGGCCACCTGTTCTATAAAAGTAGATTTGTTAGTATATGTAGATTCAGGGGAATGAAATTCAGTAGTCTGAAGAAAGGTATTAAGTACTCTTGCAATGTTTGCTTGATCAGCTAACCTCATGGACAGATACAGAAATTGCTTCCTAAGTGACACAGGTCAGACTCAAACAGCTAAAGCACTTGCATGCTGGAGGAAAGGAAGGAGTTACTAAAGGGGTCAAAGCCTTTGTGCAGTGGGTGTGTAGCGATAAGTAGAAAGGAAACTGTGAAATGAACAACAAAAGAAAAATGACTGGGAAATTTCTTCTAGGCTTTGCTTTTCCTGATGAACTCTCTGAGCCACTGACAGTGTCTCATGGTTGTGGGAAGAAAGAAGGAGCAGCAGATTCTGGGTTCTTGGGAAACACAACACATCAGCTTGATCCTTAATGCATGTCCAGGGTTAAGCAGCAACTAGGTGTGGGAATTTGGGTATGCCTTTGGGACCATTGCCTGCTTTAGCCACATGAATTGTTTGTTGGATGTAGCCCAACTAATGCACTAGAGGGCAAGATTCAAAAGTTGCAATGTCTAGGTCTTTTACTGAAACTAGAGTTATATATATCCACAGTGTTTGATCTAGTGAAATCCTCTCCACTCCCACCCAATTCTGTGTTATAGTAGACACACTTATTAAAAGAGCGGTTATATCGTTCCATAATCTCATATCCTATCCCAGATTGCCTTGCAAAACAGTTGTTTTTACTCCCCATGGTTTTGTCTTGCTCTGCCTTCTTTTTAGATTCAAATCTATTATAAGTTTATAAAGATGTGGTTTGCTATCTATACAATTTAAACTATAATCTCCTTGGCGTAGTGACTTTGTTCACATGTACCAGGCACAAAAATGGTGCTGTATAAACACAGAGGATATGCCTCTAATTAGTAAAAGCTCATTTCCGTTCTAAGGGTGACAAACAAATGAGGGGGTATTCACAGAATCATAGAATAGCTTGGTTTGAAAGGGACCTCTAACTTTGGTCATAGGCTTACCAAGTTGGTGAAGAGGTTTTTAAACTAAAGATGCTCTTCTCCTTCTCTAACAGATGGACCCCACCATCCCCTAGGAGCAGGTTCCTCAAAGTGAATCCCGTGGTCTAAGTAGCCAAGCCCCATGTTGTTTCAATACTAACCATTTGTTCTGAGGCCTGTCTTCTATGTAATGCAAAGCGAGAAGATCATTCTCAGTGTATGAAATTGTTTGTGACATTAATTCAGCCCCAGATGTGTAGAATTTGTCTAATATGCTAGGCTGAGAAGCTGAAGCCACTGAAAATTAATATGGTGCATTGTTAATGTGCTTGATTATAAGGGAATTGGAACACTTGTTGAAATATTGTCAGCAGAGTTTAATTTCCAGTGGATTTATCGAGCATGAAACACATATGTGATGATGTATTGTTGTTAACCTCACGGATGAGGTTGTATTGTCCTGGATTTTGCTTTTCCAGCAGCATTGTATTTCCTCTACAATATTACCACTGTATGTAATATTTTTTGCTCACTAGAAACAGCAAAACATTTGTAAATGTCATTGTCCATGGGACAGTGATGTGCTCTTTTAAAGGTTCCTTTCTGTAACAAGAGTGACCTCAGTTTCTGTCACTGCTCACAAATGACACAGCTTACAAGCTGTATGTCTGCTGCAGAGTGGCAAAACTATCTGTACTCAGATGTAGAAACACATATTGTGTTGCTCCCCAAGTGTCTTAGTTTAAAAGAC
>WBMZ01015850.1:0-74366 GCA_013400975.1 Atrichornis clamosus
GAAAAGAACTCAAGCCCCAACACTTGCTTTTCACTCATTCACTACACTGAGGATATCCACAGAAAAACAATTGTCCACGTCCTCACATGAAGCCTGTGATAGAAGGCAGAAAATGCAAAGAGCTGGCAAGAGTCTTGAAGCACAGGACAGAAAATGTGAAGGTGGTTGAATATAGGGGGTGGACAGAACATCAAATACAACAGCCCAAGCATAGTCTGTATATGTTCACATTACAGAAATCAGGTACTAATAAAGGCCCTAAACTCTACTGTACTCCAGAGCTCGTATCATTTCCTAACCCTTGCTTTTTGCATAAATTTGTTGAAGACTGATAGTGCTGTTCCTCTGTTATTGTCAGGTATGCACATCCAAAACAAAGTTATTTGTGAACAACTCCCAGGACCCACTGATGAATCTGGCAAATAGTCGCAAGAGCTGGAATCATGCTCTTACACCTGAAGACTCTCCAGATGTAGTCAGAGGTAGCAAAGCCTTCTCCCACCATCTTTTTTCTGCTTTCAGAAAGGACAAGGGAAACTGGTTTAGTGGATCCAATTCAAATTTCACCTTAATTTCTGTTCAAAATGTAAGGAATGTTTGAGGAAAAAATAGTGCCTTCTGTCCAGGAAAATAGTCTAGGTGAGCTCCAGAGCATCTATCATTTCTTGTACAATTCCCTTCTATATCTGGAGTTGAAATCTTGGCCCAAAGTGGTGTCAAATGTTTTATATCTGGCTATTTCAGAAAGTTGTTTTCTTTTGCATTCTACCCCTTCACTGTGTTCAGAAATAAATCTGTTACCTTTTTCTTTTATGCTCTTTTTCTTCCTGTCCCCAGCTGTCTTTTGCTATATCAAGGTATACTTCTGCTTCCAAACAGGGGCTTCTGCAGTTGGTTATGTAGGTTTTCCCCCCGTGGTTCAGAGAAGAATTTTCCTGGAGTCAAGTGATAGAGTTGCATTTCTAATTCCAGTGACAAGCATCCAACACCAACATGAGGTTGAGAACATAATTCCCAGGACTGTCACAGCATGGTTCATTTGGGTGACTGCATACAGTGCAACTGGAAACAGTTTACCCATGGTTGTGTCCTGGGCCTGTGGCTGGACTCAAATTCCTCAAAATGTAGCTGAAAACTATTTATATTTTAGCCACGATATCCAACACATATGATACTCGCTCTATTCATCTCCAACACTGAAAAGCTCCAGACCCCAACTGGAGAAACCAAACTCAGACAGCACAGGGTTTCTTCCTAGCAAGAAGCACTCTGTCACTGCAAACAAATATATCTTCAAACTTGTCATATAACTTTTTAGGTATCTGGGGCTAGGAGAGAAGGAAAGGCCTGGGAACTGTTTGCTTTTGCTGGGGGAAATTTTTTGAAATGGGAGAGGAAGGGAAGGGTTCTCATTCTTCAAAGGATGCTTGAAGATTCAAAAGAGAGGAGGCTGAGTAATCCCCTCAAAAGGATCTGTGAGATTATCTATACACTGGGTGCTAGAATAACCCAAATGCAGAGGGCCAGCACCATGTGTGCGAGCCCATTTAGTTCCACTTAAGCTGTTGAAATAATGTTTGTGTGGTACTTGAGTGCTGCACAAATGCTTTGGCTTTCTTCTTTTTTTTTTTTTTGAGTGCTAATACATCAGTGATAAAAATAACATGACCTACCATAAGAAATCAGCTCTTGAGCAAGGCCACTTGGTAAGCGTAAGTCACAGGGGGATCAGGGGGAAAAAATCTCATCTCCAGCTTTGTAGTTCCTTTTTCTATTTTTTTTTTTTTAATGAAAGTTTCATCTATTCTTGTGCCACCTTGAAGAAAAGGTTTGACACAGTAAGGAAGAAATCCTTACTGGAAACCATATATATAATCTGTTTGAACAGGTTTTAGGAGAAACATATCCTCTTTTTTTCTTTCAGTAGATATTACAATTAAATAAGCTGGTGGAATTCAGGTCACTTTTGTGGAGCATAAAATTATAGTGACTGTGAGAAATGCTACTTTCATGCATGGCAAATTCTCCCCACTTAGCCAACATATGTCTATTATCACTGTAATGTCTAAATACTTACTGCTTTTATTACAACTGCTATGCTACTTTCTCAATGGAGACACAACTGATGGAAAGGGAGGGGATGTCACCAAGGTGGTAGGACTCGAGTCTTCGTACTGTGAGGAAAATCTGTAGAACTAGAGCTGGTTCAGGTGGGAGAAGGGACAGCTTCAGGGACAACAAACAACATTCCTGTCATTGGCAGGAGCAGAGGAAGAAGATGCAATCTTCAGGCTCCGGTGTTGCTTGGTGAGACAGAGACAAGCAGCAGCACAAGCTGATACAGTAGAGATCAGGCTGGGGATAAAAGAAATCCCTTCCCCACAAGGACAGTTCAGAGGTGGGACAGGTGCCCCACGTGGTTGAACTGTCTCCTGCATTGGGAACATTTCACACTCTGACAGGGAGAACCCCTGAGCAGCCCAGCCTAAGCCTATGGCTGAGTCTACTCTGGGCAGGGGCTGGGTCTTCCTCCAGAATTCACTATCCTGTGATTTTTGTGCACTGTTGTCCTCATCATATTTCAAGGAATGGAAACACAGAGTAACAGGGTGATTCATCCTATGATCCAAGGTTACACAGAAAGCCAATTGCTAAGCAAGAACCTTAGTTCCAGTCTTCATCAAATCATTAGCTTTTGCATTTCACTGAAACCAGAGACCCTGGTTTCAAGTCTATAAGACATAAATGTAGCTGAAGTTGTATTGAGTGCAGTGATGTCTGACATCCTAAAAAAGAAGAAACCATTTCTCTAACCAGTCATTTATGTTGTCCTTGAAATCAAATGTTCTGGGAAAGAATAAGTGAAAGTAGTAACTGATTACTCAAGAGGTCAAAGAAATTGATGTAAAGAGCACTCCTGTTAGGCTGCATTTGCTTCTAAAGCATGTCTGACTGGAGCTGTGTGGAGGAGGAAGGACTGCTGCATGTAGAATTTAAATCTTGGGTCTTGTTAGCCCAGTCTCCTGTAAAAAACCAAAGCTAGACCCTGTACTCCTGCACTATAAATGTACTACCTTGACTATGTAAGTAGAATTGAAGAGCACCAGACTGCAAAGCTATAGCATTTTGCTTTTACACGTGACTTACCAACTGGATTAAATTTGATTAGAAATGGTACTGAATGTAACAGAGCACAGAGTTAAAAAACTTGCAAACAAAACTCACAAAATATTTAGACTTAAATCAAGATGTAGGGATAAAAAATTACAGGGGAAGATAGAAATGAGGGGAGGACATTGTAAGAGGAGATTTTTGAACTGTGACAGATGTAGTTGACATAAATGGAGAAGACATAGAGCAGAGGATCACATCCAAAGACCACCCCCAGGTGAGCAGGACCTTAGTGAGAACCCTCTTACTCTCTCTTCATGAACCTGGGATAAGTTAATGCTAAAGAACAACTAGGTAAAACTTGAGAAAAAAAGAAATATTTATGGCTTGACTGAGATTTCTATGAACTGAAAGACTGTAGAACTAAAACTTGCTCAATGACAATGTGAAAACAGGATAAAAATTCGTATGTCAGTTTGTTTCACACAGGCATTTTCCTATAATATTGAACCATAGGCTTCCAAAAAATTGGGCTAACATCTTGGATGCACGTGCAGAATTCAGAAAAATAATGTTTGTACATCTAATGGGTTTTGGAGCTCAAATGATAGAGTAAGGTTATTTTTCTTAAGAATCTTGTAATTAGTGGCTGCTGTAACAGCTGATTTCATTTTTTTGTTGATAGTTTTTGAACAGTTTTTATTTTATTTCAGCTAATCATCAGGCTTATTGAAAAGATAATGTTGGCATATTCTATTTAGAAAGCAGTTTGACCAACACTCCCTAAAGCATTTTTTGTTATTCAGATTTGTTTCAGAGTTATAGGTGCTGGCTTATGCCCTAGTCCTGTGGCTTCTTAGGTGAATAAAATGTTTCACAAGTCCCTCACTTCTAACACACCAGCTAGTACTATGTGACAATATACCCAGTTTATCATTACTGTGTGGCTTGTGAAAATGTCATTTTTTTGGTGGGTTTTTAATAATGGATTGACCTACATGGCACCATGCAGGTCTGCATCATCAGACAGGATTTATCCTTCTCGAAGGGGTAAGAGGACTTTGCTCACAAGCTTATTGACAAAGCATTAAATAAGACTTGAAGGGGGAAGGGTATAACATTAGGCTTGCCCATGACAAGCCATAGGATGGTACACCAAGGTTAGAGGGAAGGATACTGGTGAGGTCCCTCAGCCTGTTGCTCTGAATTATGCTGAGTACACTGGAGCACACTTGAAGTCTTACAGCGGCTCCTGAGGTAATAGGAGTCAACAAGGAAGCACCAAGGAAATATCTCAGAGAAATTAATGTATGCTCCTCTAAGAAGGCAACATGACCAACAGTCTAGCAGAAGTACCTCTGTACCAATACACACAGCATGGGCAGCAAACAGGAGGAGTTGGAGGACACTGAGCTGCTAGAAAGCTGCGACACTGTTGCCATTACTGCAACTTGGTGGGGTGAATCCCATGAGGAGTGCAGTTATCTATAGCTACAGGCCAGGCAGAAGTCACAGAGATGGAAGGAGAGAGGGAGCGGTTGCCCTCTACATCAAGAGGTGGATTGAGTTGTGAAGAGCTGTCTCTGAAGAACAGCCATGGGCAGGTCGAAAGCTTATGGGTAAGAATTTGAGACTGAGGCAACAAAGGGAACTTTGTGGGTCGTGTCTACTATAGGTCCCTGACAAAGCAGAACCTGTTGATGAAGCCTTCTTGCTCCAGCTGCATGAGGGATAATGTTTGCAGGCTCTTGTCCTGCAGGGGAACCACCGTAATATCTGCTGGGAAAGCAGCACAGCCCTACCAGAAGGAACACCACAAAGGATCTGACAGTCACCAGTGAAATCATATACATCAAGATTGGAGGCAGCCTGTGCTGTAGTGATCCCACACTGGTGGAGTTCATAGTCCTCAGAGATACAGGTCAGGAGATGAGTAAATCAGAACCCTGACCTTTAGGAAAGAAAACTTTCAGCACTTCAAGGAGTTAATTAATGGGACCCTCTAGGAAGCGCCCCTAGGCACAGGGTAGCAGAACAGATCTGATATATCTTTTAGTATGTTTTCCACAGAGCACAAGAGCTTTCAATCCCCAGGTGTAAGAAGAAAAAAAAGAGATTTTTCAGTAGGGCCTGTTGAGATAGGAAAAGCAACAATGTTTTTAAATTACAAGAGGGTAGATTCAGACTAGGTAGAAGAAAGAAACTTTTATGATGAGGAGAGTGAAACACAGGAACAGGTTGCTCAGCAACGTGATAGATGCCCCATCCCTCGACACATTCAAGAGCATGTTGGATGGGCCTCTCAGCAATCTCACTAGTGGATGGTGTCCCTGTTTATTGTAGGATGGTTGGAAGTAGGTAACCTTTAAAGGATCCTTCCAACATAAAAAAAAATCTATGATTCTATGAAAATAATTAAGACATAAATGAATTTTCATATCAAAACATGGTGCTATCATAAAAATCTTTTACTGAAGAATGTGTAACTGTATTCATTTTTAACTAAAACATACTTGTGGCAACTGAATAATTTAATTCTCAAGTGCTGCTTTCAAACTCTGCACTCCATCTGAGGGCATAGTTAGTCTTTATCCAGTAGTATAGTAAATGTCAATCTTTTCAACTGCCTTTAAATTATATTCACCTGAACAGAAGCAGAGGGTAAAGGTTGCAAAGAGAACATGGCTGGCCATCTCAGCTGTCCCCACCCACATACACCACCTCACCCAGAAATGTCAGTGCATAGTTAATCTCAGATTCAGTGACTCCTTGGAAGAGAAGATTTCAACCAAGATGGTGGCATTCTTTGAGTTTCTGTTCTTCTTTTGGCTGTGATCCACTGGCTTTAGGAAAAGAGATAAAATTTTACATTCCTTATCAGCCACCAGACAGCATTTTAAATGAAAGTCTGTCTGCTAGGATTTAAGCTAATGAACAAAATTTCTTCTATGAACTGTGGCACGTACAGTCAGGACATAATTTTGTTTCTCCAAGACAGTGCAAGAGAATAGATTTTGGTGGATTTAACAACTTAATCTAGTGATTGTATAACAACATTTCTGATTCATTTTCCATGAGCACTGTAACTCTAAACAGAAGTGCATTAGCCAAAGTATATTAAAGCTTTTTGGAATTGTGCAAAGTTCAGTATTAAATACAGTAGCAGTGCACTTCAGGGGAGGTTGATATGGAATTTTATAACTAAAAAATATTTTAAAAGAAATATAAATCTCATAATGCATTGTACCTCCCTGTCATATAAAGAAAATTTGATTTCCTAAAGTCACTAAAAATATGTGTGATGCCTGTTTTGGGAAGACAGCACTGTAAATCTCAAAAAAAATTATGCCTATAACAGCATTTCCTTTTGTAGAAATAATAATTGCTAACATTATACTAGTAATTCAGAAAGAACCAAATCCTAAAACCAGTCACTGCCACACTGAGAGCCAATGGAGTAACTGAAAGAATAACAGAAATATTTTCTGGAGCTAGTCTCCTAATATAGGATTGTGGAAATTTATTAAGAATGTGTGTTAGCTGTATTGAAGGAGGCAAGGATAAATTTTATTTTGAGGCTTGATGTCTCACAGATTTGCTGAATTACTTCCTTGATTTGAAATTGAGTGCAGGTTAAAGAAAGAATAAAAAATCAATAGCAGAACTAAAAGTTCTTCCCCTCAAGCTCACTATCAGATTCCATTATAAATCCTGTTGTTAACTTACTTATTACAGTGAACAAAAAAATTGTCTTATTACAGAAGTTTTCATGTATAATCTGAAAGACAAATATAATTTTTCTGCAAAGGTTAAAAAAAATTGGATCAAGCTTTTTTATCTGCAAGCTATTACTCTGTCCAGTTTTAACTAGTCTCTTACTTCTTTACACATCTCTAGTAAAATATAACTATGGAACTATGCATCCAAATGTTATTTATCTTTAAAATGCCTTTTAAATATAGGAGTAATTCTTATTTTTGGAAAGAAACTGTAGTTTACAATTCACAGAATTCTTGAAATCAAAGAAGTCAGTAGTTTTAGCTTAGAAATTCAATAAGCCATTTTGTATCTTATAGAAGGGTATGAGCTCATTTCCTGTGGTATAACTGGTAAGATTATTTTTTTCCCTGGAATCCTAGAAGTCCAAGAATTAAATAATGTTAGGGCTTTGTCCAAACAAATAAACATTCAGCGTATTTTCAGCCTCTTGTTATATTAGCAAGCACCCAAAATGGTTTTCAGTAAAGTAGGCTTCAGGTCTTGACTCCCAGCTTTCATCAATCTGAATAAAGATAAATTATATGAATAAATTAAATAAAACTGCACTTTTTGTTGCTGGTGATCCAATATGAGATCTTTCCATAGCAAAATGATGCACATCATACTCTAAACTTTTCCTTTGTACTCTCTATACACTCTACTATCAAAAGTGTTAGGGGCTAGAATTATTGTGTAGTAAATTTGTGAACAGATACGATGAGAATGTTTGATCTTAAGCTTGGTGTTGAGGAAAACCCCAGGAATTATTGCTTCATAATTTGTGTTGTGATGCTGAATTGACTTCCAGGTTGTGGTACTACATTTTTATCAGTAAATATTACCCCCACAGCATAAAATACATCACAGTCAGTCCTATGATAGACAGAGTAAGATGGTAAAATAATGTTATTTATTTATCACAGTTTCCTAGGGGAAAAGAAATAAAAATAGATACGTATAATTCAACTGCACTTGTGATACAGCAACTCTAATTATCAGAATTTAATTTCATGTTCCTAAGTAAAGCTCAGACCTTTATCATTGTGTTAATGAGTCCTTGCCATTCTCAACTACTGGTACCTGCTCAGCTTAACTGTTTGAGATTTTTTTCAAAGACAGAAAGTTAAACCAGAGAAATTTACTTTACATAGTTTACAGAAGAGTTCACACCTTCACATTCACTTCAGATTTATTTCTCCACTTTGTTTTCATGACTTAGCTGCTTTTCTTTACATGAAAAATTCACTTTTCTGTCTATTGTATGCATACAACATCCTTGAGACAATCTGTGCATCTCCGAATTAAGTAAAGCCAAAGTGAGAGCCAATCTTCTTTATCGGCAAAGTACAGGAAGCTGTAAACCAATTTGTTGTTCCTAGTATGCATGTAGAGCACCTCTATTCAAATAAATTTTAGCATTACATAATTTAAGAGGTATTTCCCCTGTCTTGGGCTGAAAATCTTGATCCACAGATATGACTTCATGATCCCTTCGTGATGAAGGTGGAAAAGAACAGGAGAACTTTTCAAGAAAATATTTTCCTTTTGTAGATTCGTATGTTAGTGGCAGTTGCTTGTATCCAAGGATGTGCAGAAAGATACATAACAGGTAAAAGCACAATGCAAGTGGTAGGTGTGTTGTGCAATATACAGCGTGGAAGACATTAACAAAAATTCCTTTGTGTGTTGCCTGAACAGCTTTGTGAAATACTCAGCTTGTGTCTTCCTTAAACAACTTCCTGCTGTCAGACACACCTAATAGATAGCAACTACATCTGGCCCTCAAAATCCTGGCTGTGTTATTGTAGCCATGGCTACTGTATAGCCAAAGATTTTTAACTGAAAGAATTATTTTTGGTAATTTTTTACTTAGAGTGGCTCATTGAAGTCAGATGAGGACAGCAAAACTATTTAAGTTCAAAAATGCATCAGACGGTTATATGCTCTTGGAGACAAATAGAGGGTGGGTAAGTGATGCTGTTTGGCAGCATTTAATTTTATAAATGCTGTTTTGAAGGATATTGTTTTTCATTTCACTCCTAATACTGTCTCCCTCTTGGAAGTGAGGCACTGCTGAAATTACAAGCAAGATATATTCAGGGTATGTTACACGTATAGACAAACACACAAGTGTAGTATCTACAGTGTACAGTCATGCAAGGACTCAATACAGATACATGTAGAAACAGAAGCTGAAAACCCTTGAAAAACTAATATAATGCAAAAGACTACTAAATATATTTTGTCATGTCAGAAGTCAAAGAAAATATTTTTAAAATCTAAGAGGAAGCAAGAGTAGCCGTTACACCTTTTCTTTACATGTTCAAGTTTGAACATATCTACTTTTCTTCAAAGATCTGTTTTAAATCCTGCAGGTGTGACTCATAGAGCATAGACATCTGTGACTCATAGCACAAAACAGAGAGAAAATTTATGCAGATCTGGCAGATTATATCAGCTTCTGGCAAGTAACAACTATTGCACCTCTTTGTAAAGCTTCACAAACTAATATGCAACCCAGAGACCATTAAATTTTTCCAGCTGCACATTCTTACCTTCTGCAATCTACAGAAAACATAGTGAACACAGGCTAGCTGCACATAGAGTTCTCCTATGAAGACTTACGTGCAATCTACAGTATGATTGTCATTGTCTATTCAAAGCATTCACTGCTATAAAAGGTTCTCTTTGGTGTTTAACTAAAAGAATGACAATACTTTCTGTTATCAAAGGCAATAAAAAAAAATGAAAATAATATTAAGCACAGACTCAGTATTATCTTGTGTAAAGTTCTCCAATATCATAGCATAAGATCCAAATGTCGTTCCTTATGCACAGATATATTTTTATATGTACATGCAAGCAAATTAGCTTCCAATTCAGTTGAGTATCCTACAGACTAAAAGTTCTCACATCCCTACCTAAACAAAGTGAATTTTACTGAGAGCTGTTCTGTAAGATCTACAAAACACCCCTGCCTATGAATAAATTATGTGAACACTAACCTTTCAATACATTTGTGGTTTGTGGGCATGAATATTTATTTCAGTCTTTTAAAAGCATTCCACTGACTTGCATGGATGCATCCCTTCAAAAGTTTTGTACTCTTCAGTCAAAAATTATTGTCACTAGACACATAGCTCTAGGTACCTATAGGTACCTGTAGGTCTTTGGCTTCAATTCCTGCCCAGTCTTCAAAGTATCACATTTTTCTCTGAGATGCCTTCATTAGCTTTGCCTATAAACATAATCACTCACTTACAGCTAAGATAGAAGTACCTGATAATTCCTGAAGTTTTTTTATTCAATCGAACAATGGTGAATATCCAGCCTTTTTAAAATTTCATGAACTGTAAAATGCTAATGTGAATACAACAGATTTTAACAATAGTGAAGAATAACATATTCTTTTTCTTCCTAGAAAGACAACACAGAAAACACTGGAAGAGTGATGGAGTTATATTCATCAGGGTGTTAACAGCTGTAGCACTGTCTAGGAAATAGTATCAATTTCAGAAAAGATAATGAAACTGCTTATAAATTGAAATATTAATCATTTGAATCACTGAAGCTCATTGAACTCCTAAAAGCCAAGTAGAACTGTCCTTAATGATACTCCATAGATTTTTATTATATTTTCACTCCAACATTCATAGGATTAAAGAATAAAAATCTTACTGCAATTGTTATAGGCACAGTTACAAATAAGTCACTATTTTGGTAGAAACAGCTAGAAAAAAACATGGGTTTTTCACACGTGTTTATAAAAGTTTCACTAATATTGTACTACTTTTATGTAAAAATCTGTGGTGGTATGTCTGGCACATCCCAGACAGGGAAGAATCAACAGATATGCCATCAGAAAGAAAAAGGTCACAAGGTTCTTGAGGTTTTGTTTTGGTTGGCTAAAATACAAGACACAACAACTTTCCTATCCCTTTAGAATTTACTGTCCATGTGTGTCTCCTCTTTGCAAATTGCTCCTATATCCATATGCTGAAGCATCCACAGAATCATTAATATTTTCCTACATCAAAGTGCAGAATTCAACCAGAAGCAAATGTTACTAGTTGTAGAGTAGCTGCTCTGCACTAAAACAGGTTGTCAGTTGGATGGATGCTTATCTATGGTAACATCCAGTGTCACTTTGGCTTTGTTCCAGTTCTTACTTCTTCAGACTCTTTTCTGTTAAAAAGATTGCAGATGATCTGCAAGCAATCCCTTTAAACAAGATGTGAATTGGGACAATAGTGGTTTGGAATGATTTTCAAAGTTACACAGGTGCTTTTGAACTGTTCCTGGGCCGAGTTCAGTGTAGTCAGTAACTTTTCAAGTTCACTGAAGAACAACATAATTTTTCTTAAAAGTAGATCCACAAATAAAGTAAAAACACAAAAGACATCATTTGGACATTCACTGTGAATCACACCATCCTATCAGCATTGCTATCCGGAGAAGAAAGTCACTTTTTGTAACAGCCATTGTAGATCTCATAGACTGGTTTTTAATATGTGGAACCAATCTGAATATTCCTTATGAGAAAACCTTCCCCAAACTGCTCTGGTGTCCCTCTGGCACTTACAATCCAGCATTTATTCAAAACTACATCCTGCATAGACTCTCAAAGTGTTCTAAGGCCAACCTCTCCATTTCTACTATGCCACAGACAAGAGTAGTCATACAGGACATTGGGAGTGGAGTTTGGATTGGCTTTGAAATCCCTTCTTATTTCTCAGATTCTATCTTTTATAATTTTAGCAACAGACACATATTACAAGAAATTCTGTTAGCAAATGATAAGGCTGTCACAAACTGTCTTAATGTTCGTGAGAGGTGTACATGTTCAAAAGCAGTAAAGATTACTCCTGTAGCTGTGAACATCTCAAGAATGCACTCCTCTCATAGCAATTTATACTTGAAATATTTCTGCTGTCTCTTGGAAGTCAGTTGAAAACTTCCCAAGCAGAAAACTTTTTCCTGTATATTTCACCCTATATTAAAAATCTCCAGCTAAAGTTGCTATAGTAGAGTTTTTAATGATTACTGTGTTTATGTGGTCATATCAATCCATAGTGACTTTGAGTGTAAGATTTTCCTATCTATTTGTTTTTTGCCAGTGTATAGAAAAGAGTCCTATCAAGGAGTCTGCATATTTTTTGTCAATACACATGAAAAAGTGTCCTTGGACTCTGTAACCCACATCACCAGT
Source organism: Atrichornis clamosus (assembly GCA_013400975.1). Classification (NCBI taxonomy): domain Eukaryota; kingdom Metazoa; phylum Chordata; class Aves; order Passeriformes; family Menuridae; genus Atrichornis; species Atrichornis clamosus. The sequence continues at coordinate 12,080 of WBMZ01015850.1, forward strand.
ACTTAATGAGCAGCAATGCAAGATTCAGCTCCCATATTGCACCTTCCTTTGATGATAATTACATTCTGAAAAGGAACATGTGTCTTTTCTTTAAAGCATATCTATTCTATGTTGAAAATGTAGTTATGGTCAGAATAATAACTATACAAAATGGCATCTTAAAATTCAGTAGGTCTTTGCATGGAAAGCATTCTGGTCTAAAACTGATTTTCTTATCACTATGAACTGATACTGCTTTTTCTTTAATATACTTCTGTTAGCTCTGCAACACTAATCTAACTATGAGAGAGTGAAGCATATTCTAGCTAAGACATAACTGATAAAATGTTCACACTTTAGCTTTAGCTGTGCACTGCTTAGTATCTGGGCTATAGAACTACAATAGAAAAATGAAGGTTAGCTTTTAGAGAATTGGCTGACTTTCCAGAACATAAATGCTGGTAGAGAACTCAGGATTTAGGATTTCTTGTTGTTTATTTTGTAATTTAATACTTTTTTTTTGATTGGTATATTTGATCTCAGACTTTCTAGAAGATTTTTTTCAATAGAAATACACCAATTAAGTATTGCACAGTATATAGTGAAAATCTACACATAGTATATATCTACTTTCAGCACTCCTGATATTTTGTCTTCCAGTTAAAGATACAGAACATTGGACACAAGTCTCAGTGAGTCGGAACTGATATAGGGTAGGCACTTTGCTCTCCTACTGAGTCACCTTTTGTGAAAACCTGAGATGCCCCAAATAAAGCCTTCAGATATGCTGTAAATTACCAAAATATTTAGCCATCCCTGTAGCTCTTGACTGTATATGTATTTCTACTTCCCAATGAGTTAAAGCCATTGGGTACCATGAAACCTCTTCTTTTGAATAAGAAAGCTGCTTACAAAAGGCAACCTTAAACCTCATCCCATGCAGAAATGTAGGGACTTGAAACTTTATGTGAGATGGCAAATACTGAAAGAAACAGGAAAAACTCCAGAAGAATAATGAACTTTGAATGCAACCACCTCATATACTGATTTTCTGAATGGAGTTGGATGGATTTTAATCATAACCTCTATAAAATGCCACTTTAAATGATGAAATGTACACTCTTACTAGCCTGAATTATATAGGCTGTGATTTTAATTCTAATTGCAAGTTATGTTTCATCTTATTAGGACAAATTCACCTTTAGACATACCAAAAATACACATCTGCCATATAGAAAAAGGAGGCAAACATTTAGTGTATGGTGACACTATTATGACTTTATTATTGACTTTATTATGATAAGTGAAAGTTTTCTCTACTGCTGACCTGATATCAAAGTCCCACAGTAATATTTGCACTTAGTAGCAGCTAGAGCCAAGTGAATTTTGAAGTTTTCTGTATCAACATCGGTCCATATGACCTAGTGAAACATTTATTAAGAAAACAAGCCGGTTTTGATTGTTTTCCAAGAAACTCAGAAAGACTGGGTTTTACCAAGATAGTGGGAAAAAAATGTCACAACTACAGGTAAGTCTCTCCACAAAAAAAGTTTTTAGTTGGCACATAAATAGCCACAAGTTTGCATGCTCACAGAGTCATAGAATCATATAATCATAAAATGGTTTGGGCTGGAACAGACCGACCATAAATATCACACAATTCCAACTACCCCTTTCATAGTCCGGGGCTCCTTCCTCATCTGCATTTCCAAATAAAAAGTGAACCAAAGGATAGGACTAATTTAAAGTTTTCACTACAAAGTAGCTTTTGTCTCAGCACAGCCATAAGACTTGAAAGTTGTCACCTATATGCAACTGAAAGACTTTTGTCTTTTCATAGCGTGACAAACTCAAACCCCTTCTTAGGGAGAGGATGAGCCCAGAAATTCTGCAAAAATTATTTTATCCTTTTCTTCCTTTCTTTCCTCTTTCTTTTTCATTAAAGAAACAGAAGAATTTATACTATGCGTTATTAGAAAACATTTAGTTTTGCCATATTTAATATTTCTAGACTAGAATTGATAGGGTAACATAGCCAGTGATAGGGTAAGAAGTTCAACACAGATCTGCAATTCAATAGCATATGAAATGAGTGTACAAAATGAGTGTACACAAATCCTGGATTAAGGTAGATCTTTAGTCAATATCTTTCCAAACTTTATAAAAGACTACAGAAGAACACTTATGAGGGTTTTCAATCTGGAATAAAGTTTTGGTTTGTGTGATGCAATCTTTGATTTGAATCCTTGAACATAAGAATGGCTATGAAGAGTTAACAATGCTTTCAAAACTTTAAAGATTTTCCATATGAAATTGCATCAGTTTAATCAGAGTGACATTCCAGTGGTGTATGCATACACATAGCATACAATGGAGTCAAATGTGTCCCCACTTTGGCATTATACTATTAAAATGTGGTCTCTGAGTTTCAGTTAGATTTGGGTCTGAAATGTCCCTTACTATTAATAAGGCAGGGGAAAAAATATATATCCAAAAAATCATCCCAGAAAATAAAATTCTTCAGAATATTTTGTGGATTCTTCAAGTAAAAAAAATATTTCTACTTTTTTTACAGGTTTTGTGTAAGATAACAATAACAGAATGCATACCTTTATTTCTTCTTTAATTTTTAAAGTAGCCTGCACCAACAAAAATGGTGGTAAAATTCTCCCTGTAAAAATTTTTAAGTAGGGCTCCTGCGAAACTTATGGCTGCTTTTTGAACTAAACCTAGATAGTTTAGCACAGCTCTAGATATTTCATTGCTGCTGTACTCAGACTTCAAATGCTGATGTGGTCAAATATACTTTATACACAGAGCATGTGCCTTACTGTAAAACGAAGCCATCAACTTCCAGCAGAGAGCTCAACAGAAAATTATCTCTATGTCTGATTAAGTATTTTCTGTGTTACTATGTCTTCTAGAAACTCTGCGGTTTTGTATCATGCTGTAAAAAAACCAGTAAAAGTAAAAATGAGTTCTTCATTTGTGAATGTCTAAACATCATAAGCATTTTATAAAAGAAATAAAGAAAAAAGATAAAGAGAGGGCCATGAACATCCTTAATACTGTAAAACAGGAACATAGACTCTGCCATATAAGCTTCACTGGGGAAATTTAAAGAAGGAGTTCTAGCAACGTAATATGATTTGGACAGGGTTGATTTGAATGTGGTTGTGAGGTCTCCATAAGCAACATATGCTTTCACTAAACAGCAGTATTCCTTCCTTCCTCAGCCCAAACTTTGAAATTATTACTTTTTATTTTAGAAAATTATATAGTTCTACATCAAACCAAAGTTGTTAGTTCTTGATAAAGCTACCATGTTATGAAATTACAGCTCATCCAGGAGAAGTGAGGGAAAAGTGAATATTTAATTCTGACTCCTTTAGGGAGAAAAAAACTAGAAGAAACAAAAGTGGAGAGAAGGAGGGAGTGAGAATCAAGGAGGAAGGAGAAGGAGGGGAATGTCTGCTTATGATTACAAAATGAACTTTAAACTTTTTTTATTTCTGCAGCCATGAATTTCTGATTTTTTAATACCTTACTAGAGTAAAAATTTAAAATAGACACTGAACATACAAAACATTTATTTACATGATTATGGATAATTATGCATTAAAACAGAAAACAAACACCTTCCAAGCACAACTGGAGATTGAAACATGTATAAAAGCAAATTTACCAACCTGGAATTTGGAACAAGGAACATTCTTTAACTTCTTTTTCTTCCCACTCATGAGTGAAATGACAGTGCTGCCTAAGAAAGTTCTAACATGCCCTCAAATTGTTCTGCATATTTTACTTTCTGTATTCTTTGTCATGTGAAAGCTGACAAACTTTCCTTTTCATATTAGATTAATTTAGCTGTCATAATAATATCACGTTTATATTTCTTCCATTATTATTAATACCACCTCAGAAGCATGCCAGGACAGGAAAACTATCTCTAGTGCACATACTCCCAGTGTTATCACAAGACTAAGAGAACTAGAACTTCTTCTGGGTCTTGCTTGTAGAAGGAAAACAATGCAAGACTAAAGGAGAACAACTAGGGTTTTACCAGGATGATCACCTTATTTTCAAGTTAATTTCAGAAACCATTGTTACTGTGCTTATGTCACTGTGAGCCCTGGTGTAAGGACAAGCCCTTGGTCTGACTTAGGTGCGCTCTGCTCTTGCTCTTGTGGCACAAGGCAGGACCCTGTATGCAAGCTGTGTTTCTTCATGAAGCCCACCCTAAAAAAAGCTGATAAGAAAATGCACATCCCTTAATGCCAAATAATAGAGGAAAACCACCATCACAAACAAAAAATTTAAAGAAAAAAAGTAAAATTAAAAAAATCTGAAAAACAAACACAAAAAGACAGACATCCAGAAGAATACCTACTTAGTTGGGTTGCATTCACTGGCTAGTCTTACACTATAGATTTTTTCAAACTGACAGAAGATGCCTGACAAAATCGTCTTATACCCAAGAAATACAAGACCAATGAGAGAAGGTACATTGTTGAAAATTATTGGAAATCATATCTGCTGCAGAGTAACCAGAAGTATTGGCTCATGAATTTACATTGTTAGAAGGAAACTAGCTCCTATCAGTTTTTATGACATTTAGTTCAGTATTCAGGTATTGAGGAACACGATTATACCAGACCTGAGAGCAAAAATGTGGTTTTTTCCCCATGGTTTGTGTTTCAGTTTTTTGGTTTGGCCAAAGAAAAATTGTGTAAAAACCAAATCTTTTTAAGCACAGCAACTTCAGTAGGTTATTCCTGAGTAAAGCTGTCACTACACTTTCCAGTGTACTCCCAGCCCTGGCCCTGATTATCATTTGAAACCTTCACTGTGAAACCACATCATGTGTGAACCTCATGAAATTCAACAAGGACCAGTGCAAAGTCCTGCGTCTGGGTCAGGACAATCACCTGTGTCACCAGTTATTTGGGGGTGAATAGACTGGGAGCAGTCCTGTGAAGATACACTTTGTGATACTGGCAGATGAAATATTAGATATCATCTGGTGATGTGCACTTGCAGTCCAGGAAACCAATCCTATCCTGGGCTGCATGCAAAGAAGTCGGCAGGTTGAGGGAAGTGATTCTGCCCCTTAATTTCATTCTCATAAGACCACACATGGACTATTTCATCCAGCTCTGGGTTCCTGAGACATGGATCTCCATGGAAGAGGCTCAAAAATTATCAGAGAGCTGGAAGACTTCTGTCATGAAAGGCTGAGAGAGCTTGCATTGTTCAACCTGGAGAAGAGGCTTCACTGATGTAATCTGGTACTTAAAGTAAGCCTATAAAAAAGAGGAAGAGCTACTTTTTGTATGTGTAGATAGTGATAGAATGTGAGGGACTGGTTTAAAACTAGAAGAGAGGAAATTTAAATTAGACCAGAAAGGAATTCTTTATTGTGAGGGTGGTGAGGCACTGGCACAAGTTGCCCAAAGATGTGGTTGTCCTATTCTGAAAATGTTCATGGCCAGGCTGGATGGGGCTTGGAGAAACTTGGTGTGATGGAAGGTTTATGCTCAGGGCAGTAGGTTTGGACTAGAAGATCTTTCAAGGTCCCTTACAACCCAAATCATTCTATGATTGCATGATCCTAAGTAATAGGAAACTGAAAGTATTAATGTCAGCATTTAAAAACTGATGTTTTAAGCTTCTTCAGAATAAATGCCCAACTGGAACAGAAAATGTTTATAAAAGGCATGAAAAGCAGTTCAGTTTGTCTTTTGACTAAGAGACCATGGCAGAAACATGACTTACATCAGTCTATTTTTTATGACTAGGCAGGCAGAAATATAAAGCTACCTATCAGAACCACCCCAAACACTGAGAAATTTCAAATCCTTCCCTAAACCCAGCCTGATCTATTCCTCATAGCAAGTAAAATCTAAGCATCCCAAGGCATGAGGAAGTTCTTATTTCAGAATCAGGAACTTGCATTCTTTATCATTTATGATGCAAGTATATACTCCATGATCTCCTGGCATAATCACTTAAAATCAAAAATAATTTAGACAGATACCAAAAGAACTCACAATAATTTGCAAATAAGAAATAATACACTAGTTAAATGTCAGAAGTCTAAAATATGTAGGAGTGAAAAAGCACAATTCTTAACCAACCTTTAGGGCACAATTTATGTTTCTTACATATCTATTGTGTCTGATGCCTCAGTAAATAAATGTTTTGCATGGTAAGCTGGTGGTCAAAAGAGCCAAATGATGTCTTACTAAAATTCTAGTGTTCAAAACTATAACCTTGAAACCTGTATTCGTGTACTTCTGACCTACTCTTACTAAATTGGCCTCTAGTTATAGGAAGTGTTTTAACATAGCTCTTAAATTCTCTTTCGACAAGCAAATTGAAGAAAGATAGTGATAGTGTATTTCTAAACAGTTAGGTTTTTTCTTCAGATCTTGCCATATCCCACTTATTGGTCTGGGATATTACCAAATAGTAGGAATAAGTCAAATACAACTAAAGGCCAGAATTTTTTTCCATCATTTTCTGAGTAAATATGGCTGTAGGTTAAAAAAGCAAAGCAAAATAAAACCCCTAGAAGATACAAAGGCAGACAAGACTCTTGAATCTGCTTCACTGCTGAAATTGTTCAGAAGGAGGGAAAAATATAACTCCTGCCACACCATCAAACTGAGTAAAAGAGAATTATGACTGCCACAATAAACACTAGAATATATACAGTGGAAGAATATTATTTAACGGAATTTTGCTGTCTTTTTTCTCATTCATAAACAATGCTTCTTGACTTAATACTAATTTTCTTTTCCTTTTAGCATATTTCTTACTACAAATTTCACATGGAAAATTGTCAAGCCCTACTGATATTAATTACTGCATAATCAATAAATAACAATATAGGAATTGAATGTTAATGAACTAGTCAAGTCATCAAAGTCTAGAACTGGTAATATTATGTAAGAAGATTTAAGCATAGTTTTAACACAGGATTGCTGGATAACCATCCCAGCTAAATTACTTTCTCCAGTTATAAAATTATATTATCTGTACAACATTACAGTACTATGAAAATGAGTTCAATTACTCTGCAAAATGTCTCACAATTTTTAGACTAAAATATCTGAAGGAACATTACAAAAAACTGCTTCCATAAAGGCCAACAAAAAAATCATAGTATCACAAAATAAATATTTTGGCATTTAGCTCTTTAAAAAATTTTTCTGCTATTATTTTTCAAAGTTCTTTAGAAGACATTTTCACCAGCATTTCTCAAAAAACCTGCCATTAGTTTTCTGTAGGTTCACATTTATTTCTGAAAGAGTCCTAGCAGCATTCATTTCAAAGTTTAGGAAATAAAATTAAAAGGACGTGCCTTTCTTATTAACCTGGAAAAATTTAATAATTTTCTCTAGGGCATTTTTATTACTCTTTCTTAATTACTAAGACTACCTGCTAATTTCATCTACTTTTCACATTTTTGCTTCTGGCAGAGCTTCTATTATATAAAAGAACAGATTTATTGGGTTTTTGTTTTTATCATTTAGTAGAAAGCCAAAACAAAATAGTTGGAAATAGTTTTGAATGGAATTTTGGCAGTGGAAGAGAGAGATGAGTATAGTGTCTGCCTGGATAATACAGTTTTTCTTATTCTACCAAAAGGGTTTTTCTCATGTTGGCAAAAAACTTCCAACACACTAATTCTTTATTCTGTTCTGTATTTTCTCAGCACGATTACTGGTTTACCTTGCATACCAGTAACAACTTTTTCCTGTATTTTCTTGTATTCTTACAAGGTTCACTGTGACAAAATATCCTGGTTTCAGCTAGGATAGGGTTAATTTCTTCTCAGTAGCTGTTATGTTACTGTATTTTGGATTCAGAATGAGAATAGTATTGGTAACACACCAATGTTTTTTAACTAAGTCATGTTAAACCTAAATCAAGGACTTTTCCTTGTCTTGTGCTCCAGGAGGTGAACAAAAGAAACTGTGAGGGAGCATAGCTGGGACAGGTGACCTGAACTGTCGCTAGTTATATTCCACACCACAGAATGTCATGCCCAGTATATAAACTGGGGGGAGTTACCCAGAAGGGGCTGATCTGAGTTCAGGAATGGGGAGTCTGACGTTAGTCATTGGGTGATGAGTAATTGCATTGTGTCTCACTTGTTTTTTCCCTTGTTATTATAATTATCATTTACCATTACTACTGTATTTTTACTTTATTTTCAATTATAAAACTGTTCGTGTGTTAGCCTACAAGTTTTACTTCTATTCTACTCACCATTCCACCGGTTTGGAGTAGGGAGAGAAGAGGATTGAGCAAGCAGCTTAATTTCCAGCTGGGCCTAGACAACTATATGCTTCAGAAATTAATAACTGAGTAATTTAAATGACTTAGCTTTTTGTTGTTGCTCATATTATAAAAGGTCAACAAAACATACGAAAACAAAACATACAAAGGTATCCTTTAACTTATAAAGAACTACACAGAGGTAAATAGATTTGTCAGTACTCACATTCAGTGATACACGTTTATTTTTGGCTCATACATTTTTGGTGTACTAATAGAGTACACTAACAATAATTGAAATGAATCTATGCTGAGTTTCTTTCAATGCATACAAAATGAAAAAAGTCTTAAAATATTGAGGAGTGTTAGGGTTGTCAGGATTTCTTCTTTTCAGTTGTGTTGTTCTGCAACTCAAGAAAATGACAAATTTAGTTTCCATCACCACAGCCTTTATGTGGTCAGAAAGCCAGGCTTGACATTCTGCACTTTGCAATATCTCTTCTACTTTTAATAGGTACTATCAGATCAAGCTGAACTGGTAAACTGATAACACAAGAATCAGTACAGAATCCAGTTCCCATTTCCATGCTCTGCTTCTTGATTAAAGTAGGACTTTAAGTGTTGGACTAAAAACAGCAATACTTGAATATTTTAGCATAACCAAGCTGGACATAGGTATTAGCATAAACACTATACTCAATCATGATCCCATTGTTTTATTGTTTCTACCAAAACTGAAGCTTGAATTGCTAATCAAAGTGGGAAAAGAGATTTTCAAACACAAGGATAGTTGAATTAAGTTGTTAGGCTTTATATTTCATTTTTTAACTCTATCCACTCTTTAATTGAAAAGGAATAGTGTTCATCCAGTTAATGTTACTGCTGACCATTTAGCTTGTTAATGGATGGGGAAAGGAAACTCAATGGGCAACCAGAAAATACTCACAACCACAATGAATGGTTAAGTAGTAGTACTTAGGCAACAGAAGGACACCAAAGTAAATTGCTGACTGATTTCTCTCTCTTCTGTCTTGATTTACTCCACCGCCCAACTTTTTTTAAAGTTTGGCCCAAGTTGCAGGTATCTAAACTTAGTTGCTGTACCTCATTCTAACAAAACAAATCAAGCATGAATCATAGCCCTTCCTCCCCCTGAGCATTGCCAGTAAATCTCAGGCTTCTGTTCAGATCCAAGACTTGGTCTTTCTCCTTCTACTACCAAGTAAAATACATTTGGTAATACTTAATTAAGGTTGTTATTCAGAATATATGGTCTCAATGCTAAGAACAATGCTTTAGCCACCCAACTCCCAGTAGCACGGTTAAATAGATAAATATCAAATTGGGATCCTTCATTTAGGTTTAATATGGAGAATTATTGTGAATCGAATAATTATCAAGTGATTATTAAACCTCACCTAGAGATTAAAAAGTGTTATTAATTTCATAGTTGTTAACCCTCTATAATTGTATCCTTTGTAATCAGTTACACTTACTCATTAATGTTATAGAGTGCTGTCATAGCCTTGAGCGTTATGCCTCTGTTTTATCCTATTACAGATATTTTAATAGCCTTTAGTTTCTGTATTATGAGAAATAGCCACCTTAATTAATTGGAATTTCATGTACTTTTGAGAACAAAAATTCAAAATAACTCCTAATGGGCATATTACAATGTGAAGTCAAACAACAAGAGATATATTGGTCCTGTTTAGTTTTTTTTTTCTCATGTGGGAAAATGTTTTACAAGCAGAAGCTCACATTTAGCAATGTAAAGTACTGAAACAGGCAATACTGGATATGATATCTGGTGTTTCAAAATTTAATATTGTGTACTTGATCCTGAAGAGCACATGTGTAAGATGCTATAAGTATCAGTGTAAATGCAGTATAAAAAGTGATGAGTAGAGCAGGAAACAAGACAATCTAAACCCATATTTGTGAAAATCTGTGGTGTAGTCACTCAGTGCTGCTGTCTGAAAAAAGAAGCAGTGCTCAAACAAGGGTCACTAGATTTACTTCACCAGATGGTCAACTCACATGGGCTCTTCCTCACCTAGATCAGCTCACTACCTAGCTGTGTCATATCCATTTTTCCCTATTTTCTTTTAGCAGCCTAAGGCGTGGCAGAAACTTCTCAATATAAAGTAGCCCTTGTTTCACTACACTATAGCTCACATGAGGATTTGTTTAGATTTTTGTTGGTCATGAGCATTTTCAACTTCTGTAATCCAGATATATGATTAAAAGTGATGTAGTTTGAAGTTCCTTTTTCTTTTCAGTCTCCTTCCTGGTTTTACACCTGCATAATGTAACTATGCTGTCCCCTATAATACCAGTCTTTTCAACTTGGCTGATAGCTTGATGGGAATATTCAGATCTGCAAAACCAGCAAGGTGCAGGGGAAGGAAAGAAAGCCCGCAAGAGCATAACATGTCACTGAGAAGAGTTTGTTAATGAAGACCAAGATAGCACAGAGGCACATAAAGTAACTGTTCCTGACTTCAAGTCAAAGCATAGAAGACTTCCCTCCCAGGGTTTTCAGATCCTAATCATGTTTCTGTCCTTCACGTGGTACATGAGTACATCCATAAAACCTATAAAACTTCATAGTACAACCACAGTAACAGTTGTGCTGGTGAAGAGATGAGACATCACTCGAGTGCTAACGGGCTATTCCAGATTTATTACTTTCATATGATAGAGATGCTATTAATCCTTGGCAAAAGCAGCTTGATGGTCCAGGAATGCTTCACCACACGGTAAAAGTCCAGTTGTTCCTAGTAGACACTGTAGATCTGCTACAGTAGAGCCTTTTCCCCAGGCACTCACCTAGAACATCCTCACATCCACAGAGATGAAGAGAGAATTTCTTGTGATATTAGATTAACAAGGTCTACCAGGTCCATTTTTTCAGGGGTTTTTAAACCTTTGCAATGTGGAGTTTGGTTCATCTCATGAGATTGTCTGTACAAACCTTTCACATACACACTACGCTGTAAAGTCTAGAGCTTCAGGTGTCGACAGTACCATGGTCCTTTCTATTCCTTCTCTGGAAGCCCCTGCTGCTTTCAGACTGCAGGAATGCTTAAACCCTCTGATAGCTTTAGGACCATGTATAGGAATATCTAAGTGAAGTTTTAATGGTCTGTGGTGTACAAAAGGTGAGATGGGGTGATATAATTTTGCTCCTTGACCTATTACATAAGCCTCAGGAAAACACTTTTCAGGAGTACACCTTCAGGGATACTTTTTCCTCTCTTTTATTGATAATTTGGCAGTATTTCTGTGTTCCAGTCAATGATAGGTATGTCAGACTGATGAAAGACTGCCTCTGGCTTACCCCTAAACGGGCTGATACAGCCATGTGACATCAGTTCAAGAAAGAACATTTCCATCCTGTTTCTGGTATCTGCTATCAAAAATTGTTTTCCTGTGTAGGTAGTAGGAATATTTTCCTGTGTAGGTAGTAGGAATATAAGTGTCTGCAAGCAAGCTGTACCAGCCCAACCGTTTTGCACAAACTAATGAAATTACATCACTGGGCAACAATAGACCCAGCCCTCACAGAGACCATATTAAACCCTGAACAGTTCAACTCCTCTCTCACAAAAGTTTCAGACTATGGGTAGTGTCATTTTGGAAGACTTAGAGGGTGGAAAATGCCTCTACTTTTACTTGGCACTGAAAAAAATGACACCAATTTTATTTAAAAAGACCCCAATTTCAGTCTAACAGTTGCAACCAAAAGTTCTTTTTCTTTTGTAAAGACTGTCGGTGCAAGTTAACTGACTGATTAGAAGGCATCATTAAATTACTGTATTTAGAAAGCTGTAATGTACTCAAGTGTTGGCTTGTTCTCCTCCCAGAAACAAGGATATGAAACACATTTGTAACTCTATAAAGATGCTTCTAAAAAAGAAAGTCACAAAGAACACATGTCTGCTTCCTTCATGAAGTAGCTGGTATGTCTCCAGTGGCTTCAGCAGAGCAGGCATGATTTATTCCAGCTGAGGGTCTGGCCCACAGTATCCATTTTTCCTCACCAAAATGTTTCTCTTGCTGCCTTCATACACGCAAAATATTCAGCCTATAATAAAAGGTTGGTTAAATGCACTAGGACTACTAAATATGAAAAGAAGCACCTCTGGTAGTCATCCTGGGAGCATATTTAAAGATCACATGTGTACATTGATGAGGTCAAAACTCCCTGCAACTTAACATGAAAACCTGCTTCTGTCTTCCTGAATACTTAAGGGAACATGGCCCAGCCAGGAAGGGTCATCCTGGTTAAAATGTTCATCTAGCCGAAGTACAGGTGGAATTGGCCAAGGCTAAGCAGTATTTTTAAAAGAAATCTCTCACACTTGGAAACTTAATCTCTAATAGACTGAAAACCTGGTATCTCTCATTGCACAATATGTTGATTTTCAACAGAATAAAAATCATCAGAACCCATCAATAATTCACAGTGTATCTCAGAGGTGGTTGTGAGGTTAGCACATGAAATAGACCACCTACATAGGGAAACTGCCATATGCCTTTACAATTTACTTTGTCAAAGAAGGACAAAGGAATTATTTTAATGAGGTTGTTTTCATTTGTCTTTTGTTTCATATTTTACACAGGAAAAAGGAAAATATTTCTTTAGCTCAGGGCATCTGAATCATATTTCCAATGGGACAGGCACTTCTAGGACAGTAAGTTCTGAGGAATAAATAACCTTCAGTGAATTGAATCATAGTCTTTTAGATTTCGCATCTGTGGAAATACTCCTCTTTCAAAAGTTGTGGTCAAGTTCTGTTTCAGTGAAGTATTACATCTGTGTTTAAATTAAAGGTATTTTGGCATATGACAGCTCAAAAATACTGAATGAACAACGTAGTACATCACATATTGATGAGAAACACGGCTGTATCAGTAATGCACATTTATTCCAGGTTTCTCACTGGTCTATAAATTGCACAAAATTCTCTCAATGTTGTGAAAATTCAGTGTAACAGGCAAAGACTGTTAAAAAGGAAAGATGGGCAATAGGAGAGACTGACTCTTCACAGTTGAGGACATGCATTAATTCTCTTCTCAGAAGATATTTTAAATGGAAGCACTCTTTTTATTTGTTTGTTTCAGTTCTGATGCTAAACCTGCATTATAAGTTCAGTTTATTTCTTCAACATTTCATTAAGATTAATCTGAGAATCATAGTCAAGAAAATGCAAAATACCACATTTACTACAGTTCAGTTCCATGCCTTTTTAATTGATAGGTAACGATCTTGAGTACACCTAGAATAATTATTTTAAACTCCATTACTCTATAGGTGCCCTGGAGTAACGTGCCCAGGAAGGTGTGGTGACCAAGACCCCAGTCTCACAGTCTGTTCCACACAAGCTACACATACATAGATCCTCAGAGACCCCCAGAAAAGGCAGTCTATTAGTTCAGCATTTTGACATCTCTGTCTGATGCCTTCATGTTTCTAGATGTATGTCTGGCAGCTTAGTTATAGTCTTGGAGATGCTGTTTGTCTTATGAGGAGAAAGGGACACAATGCCGTTATAAAAAAAGAAAAACCCTCAGATTGTTTCTTTTTAGTTCTCTAGGCTAAAATAATTTTACTGGTACTTAGGTTTTGAAGCATTTCACAGTGGCATATTTCTCAACCACATACAAGTTAAATCCGCTTTAAATGAAGAAAACTTTGCTATTAAGTACTTACCATAATGGGTATTTTAAAACACATACAAAAAGAGCAACAGTCTTCAGGTCAAGACTGGCAGTCCATTTGTGCTATGAAATATTTTCAACAAAAGATCCATGAAGCTGGCTATTCAGAGTTTAAGACAAGGTAAATTTTCCTGGGTTTTAGAACATGCATAAGCAGCACACAAACAACTTTCACTATCTGCACATTTTAAATTTCCAGCACACTTTCAGGACTTTGAAGAAAACTAACAACATGGAAATAATGAAATGTTTCTTCTGATGCTGTGTTTGTTGCATGGCGATACCTTGCATCCAGAATTGTGTCCTCATATGTTTTTACACTAAGCAGAGGAATGGTTTCTCCATATGGCAACTATGGTCATGACAGTAATAAAAAATGCAGCAAAAAAACCATGAAAAAACGCAGATTACATAAACTCTTCAGGACTCAGCTCTCAAACATTTCTGAAGATAGAAGAACAATTTATATAGAGAGAATTAAATATATTTCTCCTTCTTTCTCTATCAGCAATAAATCATAGAAGGGTTTTAACCAGCATGAGACATGTCAGGATGCTGGGACAGTGCTCAGAACTTGGGCACTTCCAGTGTTAGTACTGCCAATGGCTAATGCTCTATCAAGTTTTTGTGTTCAGTGAAAGAAAAGAGAATAAAAGACGTAATGATGATCATCATTTTCTAGCAGAGAATTAAATTCATCATTATTTCCCCTGCTTTTGTATGTGCAGAGAATGATCTCTAATATACAGTCATTGTGCAAATAATAACAAAATATGAGTGAAACGCTGCACTGATCATCTGAGTCCAGCAATAAGAGGTGTGCTATTTAAAAAAAATTCTTGAAAAGCATAAGTTATCTATCCAAGTAGAAATGGTGGCAGAGAAAATCAAAGGAAGGTTTGCTACTGTTTAGCAGCTCCTGATTTTCAAACACTTCTTCAGCCTCAAAACAATGCAGTTAATATTAGTCATACCAACTACAGTGTTAGAAAACTATTGCTGCTGACCCAGAGTAGGTGACTTGAAGCAGACACTATAAATCCAGCTAGACAGAACTTTCTAAATTTTTTATGCTGTATTTCTGAATTATTTATTGGATGGTGCAGATCATGAGTAATAAATGTGCATTGTGACCCCAGAAATGTAAAGATTATTGGCATCATTTCAAATAAACTGTAGAATTCACAGTGTTTAAATTTACCTTTTTTAAGTTACCGAACTTTTTTTAATAAAGCATCACTCAATTTTTAACTCAGACCCTACATAATAAACTTAAATGCAGAATTTAAGCATTAATTGGCTAAGGGTGTGGTTTATCACAAATAAAAGACATGCTTTAAAAATTTAATAGGAGTGTAAGTTTTTCACATATAAATGTTTCCTCTCATAACTACTATGATTTGAAAAGTTAAAAGAGATACCTTTAGATGTGGTCTGGGGTTATTCAGAGGCCAGCAAAGGAAAAATATCAAACTCAAGGAATAAGAAGCTGGAAAATTCTAGCAATCATAGCAATTTAAGTAACTCTGCTTTTGCTATCTCTTTCTATTGTGGTGGTTGAAACCACTACTGTTTTAAGGTTTTCTCCCCCTTCGCTGTATCCTATGGTTTTGCCTTGTGGTTCTCCCCCTAAGTTAATGTAATGGTTTATCTCCTGGTTGGTGTGCTCCCCATTATGTTAACCCCTCTGTCAATCATTTGTAAACCCTTACCCCAGTTCCGGAATGTTCTCCCCTGTTCAGTTCCCCATTGGCTCCAGCTCCCTTTTGCCTTCCCTCTCCTTCCCCTATTGGTCGTAACCCTGTCACTCCACCTTATCTCTGCCCCTGGACCCTCACCCCATGGGACCCTGGTGCTCTTTCTGCCCCTTCCTACCCCTTATAAAACCTTGTGCACGAGCTAGCTGGGGGCTTTTCATGTCTGGACACCTTCGAGCGTCAACCTTTGATAAACCTCTTAGAACCCCGAATGAAGAACCCCTCCCGCCTCTTTGTCTCCACTGGTTGCTTGGATCGTGTGCGTGCGTGTGCCTGCCCGCACAGACCTCGCAGGGAGTGCCTGCTGTGTGTGAAGGGATTTGAGAATGCCACAGGAGCGGCTTGACAAGGGACGCTTCCTGGAAGGTCGCTGCGCCTGGACCTCGCCCCCTCACACCCTTCTTGCCTCAAGAAAAGGCGCTAGCTACATCTTGCTTTTTATTTTAGTTTTAAAATTTAAGCTTAGTATTGGGGAACTTGTCTTACACAAAAATCATACTCAAAAAAATCTGTGAGCTGTCTAGAGTGTGAAAGGCGGCTTTGTAAAATATTTCCAGGTAAAAGCCTTTAAATGTGAATTTCTTTAAAGCTATGTAACTAATGATATATTTTATTAATTTTCAAGTGTCAATTTAGATCTTTATCATAGGCGTGTTTAGTTTGGAGATTGCATGTTTAGTTCCTGTTGATAGAAAAGTTTTCCCACAAGTTTTTACCTAGAACTTTTACCAATTTAGTTTTATGCCAGAACACTAAAGGAGCTTTTAATTATGAGTATTTGACCAAAAGATTTAAAGAACTGAAGAAATTGTTCATCCATCTCAAAATTACCAGCCCTCTTTTTGAAATGAATTGTAGTGCAGTTTCAGATAAGGTTAGATGGTAGAACAGCAGCTACATATTGATTACTCCAGCCTAAAGCTTACAACATTGGTAGCCATAAAGCCCCTTCAAAACAATAAACATATAAAAAACATTCTATTGATAGAACCATTCTCACCTTCCGTTCTTTAAAACCAATAATATATATCCCTGAGCTCATCTCAGAGCTCAGTTTGATGATAGCAGATTTATTAAAAAGATTATGATGAACAAGCACACAGAGGTGACAAGTTAGAATAGAGTTTCATTGAAAAGCCTGACATGAACAAGAATGATTGAGCATTTTTATAGCGTATTTCATCTTTAGACATTAGTGCTGCTTCAACATCTGGAGAAACTGAGACTCATGATTAGATAAGCTGACAGTGAAAAGAAGCAGCAGCAAAATTAGGGTGAAAAAAAGAATGAATGAGATGTAGTCAAGACAAAGTTCAGCTTCTTCCCCCAGAACCCTTAATATTTTTGAGTCATGTCATTGGATTTGGGGAACTCACCTTGCAGTAAGATCCATGGAAAATGTCTGCAAAAGTGCAAATAAGACCCCTCAGAAATAACAAGTGACAAGTTTGACACAGCTCTCCTTTCCTCTTCTTAATTCCATTTGCCCCTCTATCCTTTTCTTATTCTATCTTTTCTTTCACTTTTTTCCCTTCCCTTCATCCCATTTTCTTTAATTAGTCGTCACCTTATCACATGTTCCCTTGCCAAGCATTACACCAGTGACATCTGCTGTTGTTGCATTGTTCATGCTGTTTGTTGCACTTGAGACTATTCTGTGCCTTGTATATCTCTATTTTATTCAACAAGTAATTCAGAGCAATTTTGAGATACATTTTTTTTTTAAAGCCTCTAGGTCCTAACATTATAATCGTAATTAACTACGTTAAAGCAAGAAGCCAGGAGTCAAGATAAGAAATCTCTACTTCCAGTCTTCTGTTGAAATCATGCTGTTTTGCTACAGGTAGCTGGACTATCTACCTCAATCCATTTGCACTAAAAACCTCTTGGCTATCTATGATTGTGTATTTTGCTTTGTTTTCAGAGCATTCCGTACATACTCTGAGGTGACATAGCTGATGGGTCTAGATAATTTCACTACCTTTAGTCAGTTTAATATCATGAAACTCAAATTCTCTACCATGTGAAGTGACACCATGTGAGAATCTAGCCCATATATTTTAAATAGTTTTTATCCTCCTATCATCCATCCCTAACTACAATTAAAGATAACGACTTAAAAACAAAAAGTGAACAAAATTTTGTAAATGTAAAGGGGAAAATTCATCATTTCTGTTTGCATCCTTCTAAAGATATGTCTAGATGCATTATTTAAAGTACTTAGAAATAACTGTTAGACACAACCAAGATGGGAAAATAGATCTATCTTGCAATTACAATAAATCAATTAATGCTTCTCATTCCTTCAGTTTTACCTATAGGCTATGTGCTTTCCATGGAACCAGGCCACCTATTGAAGTAATCCACCACAGTGGTGGCATCTGTTTTTTCAAAATCCTCCAAGAAAAAAATGCCTCTACATCTCAACAAGTACAGTGTGAAGAGGCATAATTATTTGTACTCCTGTAACTTACAAATTTTTTACTCAACCTCAAAAAAGAAAATCATAGTTTGTTTGCTTCTGCCTTTTCTCTTCACGCTTTTGATGTTAGATTAAATGTGACAACCCTTATCAGTGAGTAAAATGAAACAAACTCACTCAATAACCTCAGGGGTAAAGGATTTCTTTAATCACATTCACACCAATTATGAGGATTTCAGACAGATGAGGTAATATGTGGGGATAGACGGCTAGTCCATCAGCCTCTCAGACCTCTACCCTGAAAATGAACCCATCACAATGTATCCTTGAAAGAGCAAGCAGGATGCAGACTCCAGAAACAAAAGATTGCAGGAAGTTGAAACCGAGGAAGCAAAGCAAGCAGGATCCTGAAACCAGGAGCTGAAAACTTGCCCGAACTTGCCCAAACACACGACATAAGAAGCCAATGAATGGCTGTCAGGTATAGCAAGGGACCAATAAGCAATCGCCAGGTGTAGCAAATAAACCAGTGAGCAAACTGCAGCCTTAGTAATGCCTTATAGAAAAGACATAAGTTTGTAGCTGGAGTGTAATAAAAAACTTTTAACCTTTGCTTTACTTTACTTTCATTTTCTGCTTTGTTGCTTGTGTGTGACTGTCCTGACTATAAAGCGACCGTAATATATTTGGGTATTAACAGTTGTAATTTAACAGCTCATGAAGCAACAAAAAAGCCAAACCCAAAATCACGTAGGTTATGGCCCTTTTGCTACATTAGTGAGAAGTGCAAACCATCAAAATATATTTGCACATCAGAGCTCTTGCGCAAGGAATCCAAGGTGACCCCTAGTAAGAATGTCTTGATGAAAGTGCATCTAACCTAGTTTACAAATTAACTAAGAGCAAATTGCAATCATATCAAATTTCTTAAGCTGCAGAAAGGGAAGATTATCTAATTGTGTGTCATCAGCATAAGATATGTGCTGAGAGGTAGAGACAAGAAGTACATAGTGGTCAGTAAGGAAAAACCAAGAGCTGCCTTCATTTTTATGGTGGTAAAATATCATCCAGTACCAAGATACCCTGAAATCCAGTAAAGAAAGCTTGACCAAAAATGCTCCTTTACTCAAAGTAACTTTGGTTTTGTATGAATTGGGAAATTATTGCTTGTACAATAGGCATCAAAACAGACAAAGAATACGGAAACAGATTGAGAATGCAACTGTTGAAATAAAATATGTAAGAACTGCTTATCTTCAGCCAAACTGCAGTACCAAGGGCACTAGGCCTTCAACTCTGATCAGGATTAAACAGAGAAACTTTCCTGAACATTATCATCTAATATCAGCCTTTCCTCACAGGAGAAATGCTGCATTTCCTTCATCATCTTTGTGTCCCCTTGCTGGACAATCTTCAGTATGTCAATGTCTCTCTTGCACTGAGCAGTCTAGAACTGAAACCAGCACTCCAGGTGTGGCCTCTCCAGTATAGAGGAGAGGAAAAGGACCACCTCCCTCAACCCACTGGAAGTACATTGCCACAGCACAAAATCCCATTTGCTGCCTTTGTTGCAAGGGCATATTTCTGGCTCAACTTAGGGTCCGCCAAGACCCCCACTTCCTTTTATGCAAAGCTGCTCTCTAGTTGAGTGGTCCCCAGCATGTAGAGGTCCTCCCCAAATGCAGGATCCTGCTCTTCTCCTTGCTGAACTTCATGATATTACTTGATCTTCAATTCGTTCAATCCTTATTTCCTCAATATTTATTGCTTTTAGTATATTGGTGTGGCATCTTTTTTACTGCTTCAATTCAAGGTAAATAATATGAATTCTTGAAAGTTTCTACTTATTCTTCCATGGTCAACCATAAAAATTAAGGGACATGTTTTCTTCTAAATGAATTTAAAATCTTGCATAACTTCATGGAAGTGTAATGGCTCAATTGTGAATTCAAAATCATATTTTCCTCAATAGTCATTGCAATACCCTTCTCACAATGAAATTCCATCCTGATGGTGATTGCATTTTAGTGATGGCTGTAGGGAAACAGTTTTTTCCCTTAAGCATGTCTTGGATTTGGAAGCTTCTTTGATTACTTCTGATACAAAAGCCATTATACAAATGAAATTGAGATAATGAGGCACTCTCATTATCTCTACTGTAGACACACTGTAGAAAGTGTGTCTGTTATGTCCAGCTTTTGTGCTAGAAAGTATTAGAAAGCATTATCACTCAAATCAAAGGTGAATTGAATCTAAGTGGTCTACAGAAGACCACATGGAACAGTAAAGTCTTATGGCAAAGACAGATGAAACCAAGACTGTTTTCTGAAAAGCTCTGTAATTGCCCAAAAATTTCATCCATGAAGAAGAAGAAAGAAGACAGGTGGTCTTTTTAGAAGACAGATATTGTTGGTCGTTTGTTAGGATGACCCTACACAAGAAGACTGCTGCTCAGTACCTACAAGTGAAAACTGGGAATGTGTATAGCAGGTTGTGCTTATTTTGCTTTTATACTGGATTTGAGTATGAACTGAGTTCCACCAGGGAAAAAATGAAAATATGAGCTAGTGTATCTCAGCGTATCTAGTGCATCTCTGTATAATTTCATTTACAACAATTAAAACCAGAAGCAACTCAGATGACAATTACCCCCAAAGGTGTAGAATTGCTCCATTAAGAAGAAACAGATGCAAAAAACAAAATTGTAACAAAAAGGAATAAATTAGTTCAGAAAGAAATTCTATTATCCATTCATAGATTGTAGAATCACAGATTGTAGCATGGAACTAGAAGAGAAGTCTGGTTTATGATCCACTGATGACTGCTAGAAACGAGAAAAAAAATCCATGACCAAATAAAAATACCCTATACATTTTCATATTCTGAAGAACTAGTCTGCCCAAAGGACAAGTCTGAATCCCAAGAGTCAAAGGTTGAACCGGTAGTAGGAGGCTAGTGAAAGAAATGAAAGCTAAATGAATTTTTAGGCAGTTAATTAGTAAACCATTACAAAGATTTCAAACTCATTTTTCCACTTTATACTAAAACAAACTATCAACATGACATCACAAAGATAAATACTTTAATTTTATTTCTTCCTTGCAAAAACAATTATTGTAGGACTTAGAAAATTTAAAGAATAATAAAAAAAAATTCAGTGATTTCATCAGGTGAACTTATATGACTTCATATCTGCAATCAGCTGTTTGATACTGCCCAATACAACAGTTACTGAAGTTGTCTAATATTCATCCAAGAGGTGGTAAACTTTTTCAGAAGCAGAGACTCACTTCTTGCTCAAAATCTTCTCACAGACTTATTTTTACTGTGTCATAAACAGACTTTTGGTCAATTTAATCACCTTGTAAACATAGAAATATTATTAGCTCAGAGTAACACTGTGCAAAAATGGCTTTAGAGTTTCCACCAGAATTTGATGCATCTTCCCTGCCTTGCTTAGTGCTGCAAAAAGTTTCTGGAGTGGTATTTCCTCTCAGAACAGTATTCCACACCTCACCATCTCCCACATCTCTTCTCCAACTTCCTGGTGTAAGTTGTCAGGAGTTTGCTTGCAACTTAAGGCTTTAGCAGTGGGGATAAATCTCCAATTTAGGGTGAAATAATGGCTTTCCATAGGAACTACTACAAGACCAAACAACTCTTTATTAAGAGAATATCTTGTCTCTCTGGCTGCTTCAAGTGCTGCAGCAGTCATTGAAATATATTTAAGCGATTAAAAAGCATGTTGAAAATATACACCATCAAGCATGGTTCCTTCACTTTTCTTTGTGGCAACTGGTGTTCCTTGTGAGAGACAAGAAGAAAGTCTGTATTCAACTGCTACCTCCCCCTGTGTCACACACCTAGCAAACTCTCAGAATCACACCTGGAGGTTTGATAGCATTAGCTACACTACATAGACCAGTATGCCAGTTACAGTCTGAGCATTTTTTTGTTAGGAACGATTAAATAATTACCATCACCCAAGTGGTGATGACAATTTAGTCCACTTTTCACAGTTCCTCCAGAACAAATTGCTGTAAAGATCATGGAGTAACAGTGGGATGGCTTAGGGTGGAGGCCTAGCCTCAAACCCAAACAGATCAATGGCAGTGCTGTGGTATGAGAGGTGAGGTTTTGCTGGGGAACATTTGCAGGCCTGAGTTAGATGTGCATGCCAAAAATTCAGGGTAACTGTGTAGTAAACGTCTGCACTCACAGTTGATTCATAAGTTTGTTTAGGAGTTTTCTTACTGATCTACTAATGATATCTTATTAATGGCACATTGACTATAAATTGACTGACCAGATAACACTGAGACCCCTGGAAAGGGGCTTCTGTAGAGCCTTTGAATTTCCCAGAAACATTACAATGCAAGCATAGATTGAGTCTGTTATAGTATTCTCACCTCTTGAGGAACAGAGAAGAGTCGAAGCACCCTGAAAAAGCCATTTTTTAACTAGAAAGCCAAGTCACTTCAAAGTGTGACAGTATTGCCGTGGATGTCTGTAGACCCCTGATATGAACTGTCATTAAATCATTTGTCATTTCCATGTAGTTAGCCTACAACATACTCCAAAAACCAGCAGCAATGAAAACCACACATTGCTATCCACCAAGTACAAGTCAATGGATGCACCTGGCTTACTGCAGTTCGATATCCTTAAGGCATTTCAACAAACCAGGGTGGGGAGACAGGATGAGGAGAATATTACAGCTGCCAGACCACAAGATATGGCAGAGCTGATACCAGTGTGTAATAGATCCAAGTGTTTATTTGTACATGTACATCATTGAAGCATTCCAACAGATGTGCTGACATCTTTCAAGATGAGAGCATGCCAGCTGGCCTGGTTTAGGATCTGTGTTATAAGGGGAAATAACAAAAAGGGTTTCATTCTTCTCAAAATTCCAATATCTCCAAATTTGTTCATCTCCCAAATCAGAACACAGTTAATAGATCATTTTAAATGCAATGAAAGGTAAAAAATCTCAGGCATTTGTCTTCTATTATGAAAAACCCTGATATGGTGGTGGTATAATGTATAAAAGTCAAATCTAGTTAAGAAGCTAAACAACTTATTTCAATCTTATTTCTATCACAAGAAAAAGTTCTGACATTAAGGAAACAGGTGTTTTATTTGATTTTCAAGTGTAGAACTGCCAGAAAAATATTTGAGCAACTGACCGCGTATTACAGTTTGTTAAGCACAAACAGAATGTAGATCTTTGTTTCATGCAGGATTCAAGGCATGTCTTTGGAAATTGTTCAAATCTGGCTTCACCTGTTTGAATGTTGATTGATTTAGACAACTGAATTAAGTACAATTAACATTAGGTCATACTTTTCTGGCTGCAGACTGAGCCTTAAATACATATTTTGTCAACAACCTTCTGTAAAAACACGTACACATGCTTATTTAAAAGGGAAATTGTTCATAATCCAGTAAAAACCCTTTTAAGCAAAATAGGTTAGTAACTTATAAAATGTAGCATAGAAAAATAAAAATATTACATTTTGACATATGCATTGTATCCTAAATAAATACTTCTTGTCTTCTTTTAAGTTTTCCAGTTTTAAGGTAATCTAGTTCCCTATATAACATCTATATGACCATGTTGTCCTTCTTCATATTTGAAGATAACAGAGGAACTATATCTGTGGCATCATCTCTCTCTACAACAGCCTGCTGACAAAATGGAATACATTAGCGTATTAATAAACCTGCCCAGAAACTCTTGTATTCCATACTTTATCAGCACTGTAACCAGATAGGTGTGGAAAAAAGCCTCCAAGGCAGTAGCAAACAGATAAGAACCAAAAGCAGTCCAAACATCTTCAGCCTTCCCAATTCCACTCCTAAGAAATTAAGAAAAATAAAGAAGCTTTCAGAGTTTTCTGAAGGGCTGTTTGTTGTGAAATGCAAGCTGATGACCTTTTTCCTTCTAGAAAGAACATGGCAATAAGAATAGAAGAAGATTTAAAGCTCATTACTTGTTATTGTTTTGAGACATGTCAAAAGACCTATTTTGGAATTTGAAGATTGCTATGTAGCATAGCAGAAAATTGATTAAACCAACTTGATATTAGCATATAAACAGCAAAGTGAAAACACTTCCCTAGGATGATGTTCAGAATGAACTAATATGTTGATGACATCTACACAGTAGGTATAAACAGGGTTATGAAATCCAAATAGCACGTGTCATGTTTTGTAAGCAAGTCTTTTCAGTAGACATTTGGATACCGTATTTCAAACATATGCAGAACGTTTCACAGTTTGGTTTGGGACTTTTTTGATTTTTTAAATGTTCAGTACAGTAAACTATTTGAAGTAGTCAGGAGGGACTCTGATCTACCTAAAATTCACAATTACCTCATTGTCAGTTGTCACTTTCAGCTTTCATTTAGAGCATGGTAAAGAGATTTATATTCCTAGAAACATTCAGAAAAGCAGACTAGTTAAAGTTTGTAAGATAAAATTGTAAGAGACAGCCCCGTCACTTTCATGTCAGGCTTTCATTCTAGATGGGCTGCATGGCTCTAGCAGATGACAACATGCAAAATTTTGTTTCCTGAATTACACCCTTAACATGTGAAATCCTGCCATTATAAACATCTCTCTACAAAATCTCCATATTAAGTCAGTCAAGTAGGAAAGTGACTAAAAAGGAGGACTATAAACATCTTAACTGTCCAGCTTTGAGGCTCTGGTAGTAGGTGTGTCAGCTCAAAAGCTACTCTCAGGAGATTGGTGGGTTTTTGACCCCTTCAACCAAACAGGTTTCCCAGCAGACCCATCCACTCCATATACAGATAATTTATGTGAAATAAGAAAGTGATTTTTCTGTGTTGAAAAGATAAAACTGAAATAGAACCCAAACAAACAGATTTGAAGTGCATGTTTTAAATGGATAGTCTATTTACTTAATTACTCTTGTAATTTGGTTTGTGTAAGAAGTTCTCTAGGTGGGTTCACACACATGAAAACCAAAGAAAATGGGTATTGTTCATGTCTGTTACAGCATAAGACTGTGTCTAGAAGAAAAACAGATTAAAAAACTGCATGGTTCATCTAGGAGCGATATTATCCTACTGTAAAAAGCAAGCTATATAAGGGGAAAATTCTTTACCTTATAACCAAGTGTATCAGTATCATGTTATTGAAGTCCCTCTACAAGCTGCATTTCTTCTAGCTAAAGGTATTAGTAACAGTGGCATGTTCTGACAGTATCCAGCTTGGGATAACATAAGAATTATTTTTAAAATGTGCTTAATATCTGCAAGACCAACTAAAGAGACAGGCTCTGGACACTTAAAAATACGCTGTCCTCCAGTGTCTCAGAGTGGTCAAACTCACTTTTATTTTCTGCCCCTAAGGTGCAAAACAAGAAGAAACCTTGATGGTTTAAGTTAGGGTGAGTACCAGAAACAGCAAGAGGAAGCTGTCAAATTTAGAGGTTCCAAGATGAAAATATGGCAAAAATCTACCTATCCTAGGGTCTTATCATACTTGAATATTAAAATGGTGAGGCATATGTTCCCCATTATTTAAATCTGCATTATTGTAGATTTTCATTCTCGTATTTCTTGCAAAAATTTGTTAACAGATAGGTGGTCCTCATACTCATTAAAATCAGAATTACTTTACCTATCAGCAGGATGTAGAACAGACTATCTTACCTCCTGATCCTGCAAAACAACTCTTGCATGTAGAAGTTTAATTGGAAGATCAAACTTTTAACAGTTCTGCTGCTGTGTAAATGTTACTTACTATAAAGTTCTTCTATTGATGCAATTAGACTCTTTTTACTTCTCACCTCAGATTCACAGCAGTGTTACTAACTTTGAGAATGAATTAGAGAAAAAAAAACTTACTGCTAGTTTGTGTACTTACAAGTGTTATTAAATTTGCCTGCTTAGAGAAGTAATATTCCCTACTTTTCCTGCAAATCAAATGACAGAGAAACAAACTTGGAATGAGCCCAAACCCCAAAATCAGATCCAAACCTACATCAAACATCTCTCAAATGTGAAGTTAATTATAGTAAGAGTGGTGGTTTGGGTATATCTCTAACCCAAACTTCAAACTGAATTTCGGTTTTGATTCAAAGTGTTGAAACTATAGGTTCCTTCTGATTCTCTCCAAATGATTTGGGTCATTACTTGTCTGATGCACAAATTACTCAAGCAGGAATTATGTGGTAATTTGTCCGCTGGATAGCAATTAAATCCTTTTTGCAAAGACATAACATTAGAGCTGACACTATAAAGTTTTCTTTCATAGATAAAGCATTTGCAGTTGGAGGTGCATTTGCATTGGGAGTTCCTTAGGAAGCCCTTAAAACCATAAGCTACTTTTTCCCTTGCAGAGCCCTTCCTTATTATTCCTGGTTTGTTCTTTTTTTATTAATTGAAACTGCAGTTTTAAACTTGATCCTGTTTCATGAGATGGGGGCTGGTGTGGAAAACAAAAAGAGGAAATTTTAATGTCCAGAGAAGAAACACAACAGTAACACTCCGGAAGTATACTCCATTGTTACTAATAACAAGAAATTACAACAACATGTAGTTAAAACGTGCATGACATTGGTTACAGTAAAAGCTCAGCATTTTGCTGCCTTCTGCATTTACTGATATGGAAGATTGTTTCAGAATGCCTTTCTCAATTCCATGCACTCACCTTCCCATGGATTTGCAGCATTCTTACCTTTAACTGCCTTACCATCTCTATAAACCATGGACAAAACACCCAAAGGCAAATTAATTAAATGTACTTCTCCTCCTCTGTTTCCTATATCTCTCCCTTGACACCTTCATCTGCCAGTTTTATCACAGCTCTGGGATCACGGCTGACAGGATATCATTTACCTCCTTGACTCTGTGTGCACACCCCAGCCAGATCCCAACATCTCGAGATGGAAATCTGGACATCTATATTAGAAGCAAGCAACAGCCTGCTTTCTGAACAATATTACTGACCCCCAGAGAAGACCTTAGTCATTGCCTGTGACACTGTTTCAACACAGGAAGTATTCTGCTTGCATATGCGTTGCCTAGTAGTATGGCCTGATCTTCACTGTAGTCTCTCAATATTATTGCCACACTGCTAAGAAACATTGAGCTATACCATGAGAGCTAGGAGGAAATGAAATTTCCTTCATTTTTTTTGCTTTCTCTCCCCTCTCCCTTCCTCTTCCTTTTTTTTCCGAGACAGCAAAACCTGAAGATTTCTTTCCCCCATCTCTAATTGGAAGGACATTTGCTGTTGAATAGTAATTTTGTTATTAGCAGTTCTTACATCAAATCCAGAGAGAAACTTTGAAAACCACTTCTCTAATGTAAATTTGGATTGGAAGATAATTGCTGGCAACACTGCCCACCTGTTGTTCTTTAACACTCTTCTGTGAACAGTTCAACCATTAGTTATGCCCCTGTGCTGTTGGTGCTGAACAAATAACTAAGAATTCTACTGAAGAAATGAAAATAGAGAAATACCGAAAGCTTTTTGAGTGGAAAAGAGAAATTCAAAAGTCTCTGATGCAAGGTGTGTCACACTGCTGGGAACACAGTATGAGCAAGCTATGCCTGTGTTACCTTCATGACAAACCCATGTGGAAAGGTAGGAGGCTGTTTCCACTATAGTCCCTCAATAGTTAGATTACCATTTTCATGGGTACTGTTAAGTTTTTAATGACAGAGTTAATGTATGCTACAGGTGAAAAATGCCAACCACTGAAATTTAGGACAAAATCCCAGTAATGGGAACTTGTGTTCTTTGCCAAAAATGTAAACATTGTAAATGCTGAATTTGTACAACAGTCTTGCAAGAAGACATGCAGTTGGGAGTGTCCAGAACAAAAGTAGTATCTGGCTGAGAGCTAGAGTGCTGCTTTATGAAAACTGGTTGCACACATTTTTATGATGCACAACATAGGTCATAAAACTTATGAGCCATGCTGAATGGTGTGACCTGGCTGTTGTTTGTTCAGTTTCATTGGAGAGGTAATTAAAAACAACTGTGTACTTGGAAAGGTAACATTCTTAATCTAGCAGGTGGATTGAAGGCCAAACTGAATTTACACCATATAAAGCACATTTAATGAATCTTTGACATAAACAAAATCAAAACCAAAAACCCCAAAACAAAACAAACAAAAAAAAAAATCAAAAGGGAAACAAAAAAGAAACAACAACTCAAAAAATAACCCCAAAACTCCCCCAAAAAGCAAACAAATAAACACACAAAACCCCAAACAAAACAAAAAAAACCCCAACCTGTGGAGAAAAGCAGGCCCCAAAACGCATAATGAAACGCTGCTGCCATTTACTCTGTGGACTTTAGGCCTCTTTTTTCTCAATTATAGATAGAGGGGCCATGGTGGACAGTAAGTTGTATTTTTTTATTTCTCAGTTTGCATTATATTCCTTTTAGGAGAATAATTCAAGGGAGCTCTCACAGAAAGAGAGGGAAGAAACTCCTGGGGTCTGCAGGTCTGTGCCCTGGGAAAGACTGAGTGAGCAGCCACACAAACCAGATGTGGTAGAAATAATGTGTTGGTGACCTGAGGATGTTGCAGTGTCTCCAAAACTCTGAAGGTTACAAAAAGTGATTCAAAACAAGTGTGGACATACCTTTTAGACCACAACAGGAAGTGGAAAAGCTTTATAGATACAATATTTTTAAAAATAAACCTATTTGGTCTCCTTCTGATATTTTATGTTTCTCTTTTAAAAGTTGAATGTCCTACTATTTCTTTTTAACAAAATCTAAATGATGATGATGATAAGGATGATAATTGTTATTTTTGTTATTATTGTTGTTGTTATTATTATTATTATTATTGTTATTATTTTGAAAGTCTTTTATTCTCACATTGGGAAATTATCTCAAACCTCTGTTTATTTTAGTTCCTGTAATATATCAAGGATTATAATCTTACTCACTAACTCCTCTTGCAAGAATTTTTACAGACCAGGGACTGGCATTTTCTCTTGCTGGAGCTCTACCCTAAGAGTTAAACTTCTAGAGAAAACACAGTTGACCCATGGCAAAGCAATTTTCTTTATTCAGAGAGAGCTGAAGTCCTTCACAGAATAAAGAATAAATCCTGCAAGTATCTTAAGCAGTGGGTGATCACTTTACAAAGGACCAAACAAAGTAAGAAAGGACCTGCAGTCCCATTTCTACTTGAAAAAAGAATCCTAGCAGAAAAAAAATAGTAGAAAGATGACTATCTATTCAGAGCTAGCCTTGACTGATGTATTTGAGGTTTTTAATTTCAACTTCTCCCTGATTTTTGTTCAACTCCTGTAGAGAGGATTATAAGAAAATGTTAACAAATGGCTTTATAGGAAGTTATATGACACTTATGAGTAAGATTCTGTCAAAAAGAAGGTAAAAAGAGAAGAAAATAATAGCAGTAGCAGATGTAGCTGAAAGGTTAAAGAGTGCAGTGCGGAGGGACCAGGTCTGAAGTAATTACCGGATTAACTACTTAACCGGTATAAGACGGTCATCTGTCTGAGGTCAAAGCTTATGGATAGCCTACAGTGTTTTGGCACTGAATACTCTTTTAATAACTGCAAAATATTACTAAAAACAAAGGTTTTAGGATCTCCACATCATAGGTAAATATACCAACCAGGTATAGGTTCACATGCTATTGCAAACAGCAAAAGTCAACACCATGACTAGCACAGGAAAAGAAATGCAAAACTTACAACATTTAGCAAGCATCAGAAAGTGAACAAAGAATGAAAACATCACTAGTTCAGGTGAATTTTTTGAAGGAGAGATGGATGCTGTAGTAGGAGTCATCATTTGAAATATTCTACACAAAAATTCTGTGCATTAATTTTTGGCTGGACATGGGTACGTAACAGACAGTAACGAAAAGGTTTTATTAATAAAAGGAAAACTACATGCATTAGAGAACAGAATGTGAGAATATGGAAAATCAGCTACATTGTTAGAGGCTGATATCAGTTACCAGACTGGCAGTTAGACACAAGGGACAGAGCATAGAGAATACATACAGAAAATGCAGTACTATATGAAGAAAAATAGAGCAAAAAAAAATTATTTGAATCTGGCATTCCATCATGAGAAAGATCTGTTTTTCTATTATACTAGTGAGAACAATTGCAAACTGCAATATTCTCACTGTCAGGGGAGGTTAAAAGTCAAACACCTATTTATGCAATGCTGTTTCTTCCATTTTACCTATCCAAAGATCCAGAAAGAAGATAGTAAGGGATTTCCAGTCTGTCTTTTTGTTCTAACAGATTACAAGCATTTAAAAAAAGAAGAGGACAGATTGAAGGAAGAGAAAGTCAGGAAACACTGACCAGAACAAGTGGCATTTATTCTTAACAGCTGCAGTTCATTTTAGAAGAAAACGTGGACATCCAGGTGCAAGGTATCTTAGGGCTTAATCAGGTATTCTTATAAAAGTCAGCTATAAGGTGCACTATGAATTTTTGTAGTTGTGTTTTATACTGTTTATTGAAGAACTGGGGAGTTAATTTTTGTCTGGGGTAGAATATATGGTAACTCAGACTGTGTCTCTCCATGGCAGAAAACACAGGCTCAGGATTTTCTACCATGGAGAGACACAGTCGCTATCATACACAGTTGGTCAGTCCCAGCTGGAGACTAAAGCTGTTTTTTGACAGGAGCCACAAACTGTAATCCCTGAACAGTGAAGGGGAGGCAGGGCACTCTCATTCAGTTTACATCTGTATCTGAGACAAAAGGACTTAAGCCTTGGTACAAGATTGATTATCAGTTGGTAGTAGGAAAAGACTACTCCCATGGTTAAACTGTTCGATGACTTTGTGCCTCGCTGTCCATGGAGAAACTTGGAAATTATTATAGACAGTAGACTGGCCTAGGTGCATAGGTTTGTTCCACTTCCATAATTAATGTATAAATATTATAAAGGTTCTGTTGAGATTTGTAAAATAACTTTGTAGCAGAGGTTCAAACAGGCTGGACAAGAAGGATTAGCACTTCAGGTTGCCAGCATTTTTCATGCCATTTCAGATGTTGCCTTGTCACAGAATCTTTTGGGTGGAAACTGTGGGTCACTTCTCAATTGACAAGAAGACATTAGGAAAATCAGAAATATTTCAAAAATACTTCTGCCATTAGTTGCCTAACTATGCAGATAAATGTTTTAATCTCTTAATATGTAGTTAAAACATAAATTTTGAGGGGTTTATGTCTCTGTTTTCTTCTAACTAAAATATTTTCATATTTCATAATTATGTCCAATTATCCACAAAACAGTGAAACATCATCTCAGGTTGTTAAAATTACCTGCAAACTAAGCAAAAGATTAGTTAATCAGTTATATATGATTGTTCTCTCACTTGTAGATATTCATACTGCATTCCTAGCACAAATCCTATGTATTGCAGAATAAAACTCCATTGACAGCACCTGGTGTGATTGTCTGCTTTGTTTCATTTCAAGGGCAATCATCCTGCTGCAGTTTGTTCTTTGGAACATATAAACTTCTAATTTTCAATATCTTGCTTCTTTTTCTGTCAGTGGACCTAGAAAGACCCATCCAGTGAAATGAAAATTTGTTGACAATGTTCTTAATATTGATTAGACTTCAAAATTATGTTAAATATGTATTCTTGAATCTCTTCTGAAAACAGATCTTTCTCAGAGAGTGGAGATGATAAAGCTGTCTTATACAAGACATTAGTTACACTATTACTTCAATTAAAAAGAGGACCATAATATATAGTACAGCAGAATTTTTTAATACTAATATATAAATAGATTGCTGCATTAATACAAACATTAATAGTAATAGTTCTACAATTTCAATAAGAGAATTTTATTTACCTACAAGGTATGATGACTGGAGCTTAAGGAGTTATAATGTCTAGGCAAATGTGTTTGATCCAGCGGTCATTGAAGGAAAGAACATGAAAGGTTTATTTTGGAAAGGACCTGTGGAGATAATCTGCCTTATTCAAGCAGGTCCAACTGTTCTGATCAAGCACCTGGAAGATGTGTTCCAGGACCATGTCCAGAATCTCTCCAAGGATGGAGATTCCAAAATTTCTCTGGGCAACCTGCACCAGTGCTTGGTCACCCTCACAGTAAAGATTTGCTTCCTGAAGCTCACAGGGAACATCCTGTGTTTCAGTTTGTGCCCTTTGCCTCTGGTTCTGTCACTTTGAAGAACCTGTTTCTGTCTCTTTGCATTCTCCCTTCAATATTTATGTACATTAATAATTTTTCTGAAGAGCCTTCTCCTTAAAGGCTGAAATTCCCCAGTCCTCTCAGCCTTACTCAAAGGGGAGATGCTACAGTTCCTTCATGATCTTAGTGGCCCTTTCCTGAACAATCTTCAGTATGTCTATGTCTGTCTTGCACTAGGCAGCCTAGAATAGAATCCATCACTCCAGGTGTGGCCTCACCAGTGCTGAGAAGAGGTGAATCATAGAATCATTACAGTTGAAAAGACCTCTGTGATCATCAAGTTCAATTGGCAACTTGGCACCACCATATTCACCACTAAACCATATCCCCAGGTGCCACATCCACACACGTTTTGAACACTTCCAGACATGTTGATTCCACCACATCCCTGGGTGTTCTATTCCAATGCCTGACCATCCTTCCAGTGAAAAAAATTTCTCCTAATTTCATTTCTAAACCTGTCTGGTACAACTTAAGGCTGATTCCTCTTGTCCTGTCACTGTTTTCTTGGGAGAAGTAACAAAAATCCTACCTCACCACAATTCTCCTTTGTAGAAAGCAATAAGGTCTCCTCTGAGCCTCCTTTTTTCCAGTCTATACTACCCCAGTTGTCTTGGCCATTCCTCACAAGACTTGTGCTCCATCTTTGTTGCCCTTCTCCAGACACGCTCCAGCACTTCAAGGTTTTTATTGTGGTTAGGGGCCCAAAATTGAATGCAGGATTTAAGGTGAGGCTTCAGCACTGCCTGAATGGGGAGTGAAGTACAGTGAAGGATCATCTCCCTTGACCTGCTAGCAGTATTTTGTCTAATCCAATACAGGATCCCATCTGCTGCAAGGGCACATTGTTGGCTCATGTTCAATTTAGGGTCCACTAGGATCTCCAGGTCCTTTATTGCCAAGTTGCTGTCCAGCTGAGTGGCCCCTGGAATAGAGTGGTGCATGAGCTTGTTTCTCCCCGAGGGCAAGACCTTGCACTTCTCCTTGCTCAACTTCACAAAGTCCCTGTTGGCCCGTTTCTCTGGATTGTTAGGATCTCTCTGGGAGGCAACAGGATCATCTGAAGTATCAGCCACTCCTTCCAGTTTTGTGTCAGCAGCAAATTTGCTGAGGGTGAATTCTGCCTCACCAGTCAGATTATTAATGAAGATGTTTAACAGAATTGGACCCAATATTGACCCACTATTACACTATCATTAGTGGCCTCGAACTAGACTTAGTTCCACTGATCAGCACTCTCTGGGCTTGGACATTCACTCAGTTTTCAGACTACATCACTGACAATTCATCCAGCCCAACTTTAACAACTAGTCTATGAGGATCTTATGGGTGACAGTGTCAAAGGCCTTCCTGAAGTCATATAGGCAATATTCTCTGCTCTTATATGATCTACTAAGTCAGCCATTTAATTGTAGTAGCTTATAAAGTTGATCAGTCATTATTTCCCTACAGTGAAGCCATGCTCCTTTCTCATCATTTTCTCCTCCTTTATTTGCTTGGAAATAGTTTCCAGGACTAAGTGCTGCACCACCTTCACAGGGATCAAGGTGCAGCTGAGTGACTTATTAGAAAAAAAATGTAGATCCACAGTGCTCAGATTATGTATGCAGATTGATTTCTTGATTTCAAATGGTTTAAACACATTCTAGCCAAAGCAATTTTTGGCCAAATACTCTATAGGCATCCCAAACACAGAGTAAAGTCATTAACAAATGAGCAGGGTCTCTCTCACTTTGGGTCATTTGCTGTATCAGAGTTCACTACAGGAAGATTCACAAACAGCACAAGATGATTCATTGCATCCATTGCACTACAACTTAGCCTTTCAAAATTCTACCTTACACAAAACTTTCCTGTCTCCTCCCACTCTGTAGTTTCAGTTCAAGAACATTATATTCAAAAGGAAAGAGAAAAAAAATAAGCCTTATATCTGCAGTGCTTCAGGTCTGCTCTAACTAAACTTGGACTTTAGAGTTAAAGCACTGTGTCACACATTTTGGTGTTTGGCCATCCCTTGTTTTTCCCCTCAGTGTAGAAAGGCTAATTGTTTCACTTAGGTAGTGTTATGTGCCAGAGGTGGCTAGGAAGGAGTCAGATCATTAACTAAGCTCCTGCTGAGAATGCAGACCTTTCCCCTTTTCTTTTCCCTTTCAAAAGGTTTCTTTTTCCCCCTTCTCAGAGCCATTATTAACTTCACCTTAGTTGTTATAAATTGCAGGGAGTGGACAACCTCAAAATTAATACATGGAAATGCAAAGAAAAGTGGGAAGAGTCCTCTGTAAGGAATTCCTTTTATAAAATTTTCATGTTCCTTAATGCAATATTAAAACCATGTAAGTGCAATCACAATTAAAACCTTGTGTTTTATTAAACAGATTCTATAGCAAACTTTCAAACTTTAAAGGAATAAGGGAGCTTCAATTGGACTATATCTGGCAGCTGCCAATAATATGACATCTCTTTGATATCTATTTGTGCAACTTTTATAGCTATTTTATTGCTATTTCCTGGACATTCAAGTCCCTGACACAGATCCCAGTATGAAAAGAATAGGTAATGGCTGCATACACTTAATGCAGTATATCTTTTATTACAGGTTGTTCGCTTGCTCCACACATAGCCACCACGTTTGTTTGTCATGAATTTGGATATTAGCATTTTCTCTGTCTAACGTTGCCTGATTTTTCCACTGGACTGTCCTCCTGAGAAGGTTTGAGCTTCTTGCTATTTCAGAAGTTTGAAGAGGCACCTTATGGCAGGCATCAAAGCCCATCTGGAGTGACAAATGAGAGGCTCACAAATAACACACAGTAGAATCATGCCAGTTCCTTGTCTGGAGGGTGGGAAAAGCACTTGGTCTCACCTTTGCTTTTATCTTTATGCAAATATGATTCCACACTATCAAACTGGCACAACCAGCCATAATAAACAGCTGCAGCTAGTTCTCTGGTTAGTAAATATGGAACTGGACATCTTCCACAGACTATACTTTCTGGATTGCTGCATCTAAAATTATTTAGTTCATTCCCTGTCATCACTAATTTTAACATCCCACTCAAGCAGCAGTGTTTGGATTTGAGGTTTGGTTTTTCATGTTATACAGAACAGAAACAACAGAAGAGATTGGTTCTATTTGAATTTCTCAAAAAATGGTGATAATTTGGAGCAAGACCTTGAGTTTTATCTCAATTTAGCACCTCAGGGAGACAAAAACCAGCTTAAATATCCTGTTTGACTCACTTATTGCTGGGTAAGATACAGGTTTGTAAACATAAATAAATTTCCCATTTTTTTATTATTCATATTATCAACTTCAGATGAGGTGTCCATGTATGTATGCTAGGAAGATAAACTGTTCAGAAGCAGAAATTAATATGGAAAAAGGAAATGCAAGCTATTTCACTATATAACTACACAAAAAAAATTATTCATGAGAAACTAATTTGAGATTCTGTGGCACGGGTTGTCTTTGGACATAATAGAATTATGACAATACAGACAACATAATGATTTTTTTTTTCACTCTCTACTTCACATCTCTATGTCATTTAGAAGAAAATTTTAAACTCATTTTCTTGTAATATCATTAATTAATATAAATCTAAGTCCCTACTAACAACCATTCAAAGACCAGCAACTGTGAAGTTGACCTTTAAGGAATTTATACAAAATAGCAGCTTTTTTCCTCCAGGCAGATTTGTTCTGTAGTGAAGAGAAACCTATTATATCCAATAATATTTATTTCTCTTTCTTTCCTTCTCTCCTTCTATCTTGTCTTTTTTTTTTTAAGCAGGTTATGGGAAATACAGCTTCTGTTTAAACAGTACTCAGCTCAATCATAAGTAGATCTTCAAACATTTGCTTGAGATAACGAATATTGATACTTCCCGGTGTTTCCTTACCCATCTAGTATATCACTTTAGAAACTGTCTTTTCATCAGGAGTTTGTCTCTTCAGAAAGTTCTATCAGAAACTTAGAGGAATACAGTCATAAAGCAGTTAAAACATGCAAAAGCAGCTAAAATTAATGTCATAGTTCAAAATTTATTTAGCTTAAAAGAAAACTGCTGAGATAGCCCTTTGGAAAGTCTACTGAACACCCTCTTGTTTACAGGGTTTCCTTTTTCTAGTATGAGATGAAACCAGTGTGCCATAAATCAGTTTTGAGTTTCTTTTATGAAAACATTCTGTTCTCATGAAGGATCATATTCTCTTCTGTGTAGCAACAATGTCTGATGGTTGAACTCAAATGCGCAGACTCCTAAACTACTATAATCACTACCTACTTGCTCCTTATATGTTTTAAGCTATTTATTACCAATTCAAATATATTGTTAAAATGTAACCTCATTGTGCAGTGACTACCCAGCCTTAAAGCAAATAATATTTTGAACATCTCAGTACACTTGTATGACAAATTTTATATATAGATGTTGCTAAGAAAAGATTTCTCTCATCTTTTTTTATTACGTTTTCAGCTTTCTTACTGAAATAATAATAATTTCTTCATTATGCAGTAACAGAGCTGCAAAACTTGTAAGTGTGCTGTTCTGCAGTGTTTTGATTGTCTTTATTTTCAGAATGTGTGCAAGTCCTTCTTTGAGCAGGTGGTAGAAGAGAGGCAGTGAAAAGAGATCCAGTTCCATATACAAAACTATTTTTGTCAAAAGGCCTTTGTTAACCAGTTAGACTCTGTCAGATGTAGTTCAGGCTCAGTGTCCCCTTTCCTACTACAGTATTGAGCCTTTCAGTTGGGAAACCTCTCACTCAAGGTTTTTATTAGAGACAGTATAGTGTATAGAGTGGTTCAGTAGGACAGGAGTGTTGTAAAGGGTTAATTACATCACCATTGTTCTGGGCACAGCTATCATATAGCAATTTTTGCTCCTTTCATGGAAAATTTCACTCTGGATTCTTACATCCCAAGACCCCACTAATAGGCAAGCCATTAGCACCTTTGCCCACTGACCTCCAGTTGTGGATGGATCAGCTCTTGTACAGCCACAGTTGTTTCCTTCTTACAAATTCTCTGTTCTAAAGACAAATCCAAAGAAGAGTTTCCTAGCAGTCCAGCTTACCAAATCAAAAGACACAAAATATCATATACTCCGACTTATTTCCCAGCAGCACATTTCAGTCCCTCTGCACATCTCTCAAACAAACCTCCCAAGGAAAGCCCTAGAAGAACCACTGAGAACTGTCCAGCAATCGTTAAGAAGTTTGTGTTAAGAAATAAAGCAGTTCCTTTTTTTTAACACATATGTCTTTATCTCCCCAGTAACCTTACACATTTGCAACATCCTTTCTGATGGATGCAACATCCATTCATTCCAGCTACTTCTGGCTCTGATATTCATGGTCATTTAAGTTTCTTTTCCTTTAGTGAAGAGGCAATGAAATAATTTAGGTTTCCCCTTATATTGCAATTATTTTAAATTGCTGATAAGTAATAGGCATTTAAAAACACCAAATACTTTTTCACTCAGAAATTAAACTAGAGAACAGATATCTATTCTGTTCTGCAAGTACATGTAACTGCAAGTACACGTAAAATATGAGTTGGAGAGAGACCAAGATGAATGCAATTATATGCCTCCAGGGTACTGGAGATTCAAAAGGAGTTTGAGGTACAAATAGGCTTAAGGGTGACAACTGAGTTTATGAATGTGTTGTCATGGAAGTTGATAACGGACTCAAATTCATTGGAAACTAGGCATCATTAATTTTTTTCACTTGCATACTTTAATCACTGTTCTTTATAATCCACACTCTATTTTTACCAGCATTCTTTAATGATCCTCATTTAATCACGATTAACCTTCTCCCAAATTCTCTAAAAAATGCCATAATGTGGCAGTTTGTAGTAAACTCAGAGAAAAACACATTTAAGAGATATCAGAGCAGTTAATTTCAGCTACAGTACAATAGACATGATTTCTGAGTTAATTCACTATTAACTGTGTATTCATTTTTACATATTTTATGTCATTAAAATGGGGGAAAAGTGGTAAAAACAGGTCAGTAATAAGGTAGTAAAAATATTTCAGGGATTTTTGTTTTTAGGAGAAAGAAAAAAAGCCCAAAAATATTTATGTCTGAATAAATTCTGGACACTGAAATATAATTCTATGCAACATCTTCAAATGATGAAATTATCTTTCTTTATAAAGTAAGTATGAAGTTGTTGGAGGCTTTATTAATATACATAGTGTGGAAGCGAATGCATTGCTTACACAGACCTTAAAATTTTCAGTCTGAAAAGTTATTCTAAAACAGAGTGCCTTGTGACCTATTCGGAACACTAATTGGTCAAATATTGCAGTACAACAGGAAACAGGCACTCATGAGCTCATAATACAGTTCTGTTCCCCAGAACAGAACATCCCTTAAAACAACCCCTTAAAACAAGCCCTTAAAACATCCACAAATGTTTGCATCTGGAACACCATTATCATTTAGTTCTATATAGCAGCATGCAATTCTGTTCCCCTTTATTGGGAAATTATATTAATTCCTTCTTAATTAAAGATTCAAGCTTGTCTTTCCTAAGACGGCTATTGGTTTGAAGGATCATAAAAGCTTTGGAGAACCCTTGAAGTGTTCTCAGTCCCTTTAACCATTCATTTGAAGCACAGGAACTTCGGTCTTCATAGCAAACAACAGAAATCTAATCATCATTCATTTTCTGTTTGTTGATAATTGAGTAGCATTATTCCTCAGACTTTTTTTTTTATTGCACCATATAGGTCCAGTTATTTTCATGTATCCCAGCAAATGCAACAAACCACTTACGCTGATACAGGAATTCACTTGTTCCAAAACCAGCATGGGAATGAATTTGAATGTTTGTCAGAGATCCAGCTAACCAATGTCAGAAAAAAGACTTAGGCTGTATGCAGAGTTCTCCCCATCACATATCTTGTCCACTTTTTCTCTTACTTTCCCCATACAGTGGTTACTCATCTTTGTCATCACTATGATATAGAATGAAACCTAGGGCAACAAAACCCTAGTGCCATTTAAACTCTCAAAAATATCAAGTAGTAACTTCCTGTCATGTTAGCACCCCTTCTTCAAGTCACAGGATTTTGATACCAATGATAGAAAGGATGATGTTTCCCTTCAAAAAGATTGCCTGCTTCCAGTGGTCCCTGCCACATTAAGGCAGACTTGGATGACAGCAAAAAATCAAAACTATTTTTTTGTGATTGAATTATAATGTCATCACAATTCCTACTGAAATGCAAGCAATTACACAGAAGACTTCAAGCTGTTCACTAGGTCTTGCTCGTATGAATATGAAGAACATATACATATATATGTATATTCAAGTTTATGTATTTTTATTTTGTATGCAGTTACATATATATGGTTTTTAAAATCTCATCACACACACAGAAACACAAATCATGGATGTGGAGCTATATGTTATGATACTGTTGCTTTGTAGCAAAAGCAAGGGAAGACAGCATCCACCTGTCTTACACTTCCAGACATACTCACTTCACTTCTCCATGGTTCCAATAACAGCTTAATAACTAATATTGCAATTAGTTCAGCTTGGGCTGATGCTTTGGCAAGTTATTTTTGTACTTCAGCTGAGTCAGGAAAATTTTCCAGGTGGTTTTCACACAAAATAAAACTATCCATAGATACTCAGCAGGGCATTAATTTTCTCTAACAGTAAAAGAGTTCATGTCAGGATTTATCTCCTGCCTCCTCCACCAGACCCCATGTGTGTAAGTTCAAAATGCTTGGTGCCCTGAGAAGTTTCCCTTCAACTAAGGAACTCAGAATAAAAATCTCTCTAGGATTTGTCAGTCACAGAGGAAGTCAAGCCTAGTGTCTTGCATTTTGCATAGCTTCTGGCTTGCTTTGTGGTACTTAAAGCAAGGAAACAAGATCTGCAGACTAGCTGCAGTAATATATATTTAGCCACCATCTACAGACTTCACATGTTGCCATTTGGCATGGTTTCTTAACACAAGCCAAGTTGAAGTATAAGAAAAACCACATACCAAACTGTTACGCACCTCCAACACAATAGTCTAATTGTACTGTGGTCTGTCTTAAAGACTTTAATGCTAAACGCTAGATATGTTTTCTTTAGTATGTGATTTGGAGCAAGGCAGAGGATAGAATGGAAAACTATACAGTGTGAAACACAATTAAAAAACAAGACATGATAAAGCATGTATTATTATAGTAGTTAAGACATCTGATATGTTACAGCTTACCAGCTTAAAATATGACATTTTCATAAAGAGAAGTGTCCTGGTTATGTATGTTTCTTTGATTTTATTTGGGACAAGTAGCATAAAACTTGTGATGCCTTCACTTTGAATATTTCTCAAAATATTAACCTCTGCCTGCTGAGGTGAGGTATGGCAGACATTTACAATCTCTTTTCTCTCAAAGGCACATTGCTAGTTGAGTTGGAACGCTTTTGTTCCTCTCTACTCCTCTACACCTACAACACCCTGAGCTTAGAGATATTACGTGTTATTCATGCCTTTGAGTGGTGGCTTTCACTTTTCCAGAAGATCAAAACCACAGATGATCTTTCTTTGGCCTGTTAGGTAAATTGGATTACATGTCCTTTTTCTGCCTCAGCTTTCCCAAGTGTAAGATGTCAAGGATAATACTTTAAGGTCCATAGGTGTAACTTCTAAATAATGGAAGGTTTTGCTGGTATGTGTTTAGAGCTGTGGAATCTAGAAGGCCAACAGTGGTGAAGAAGCTTCATATTCCCAGGGCAAGTGAGTAACAAGGCTGACATGTAGACATACACACAACATACATATACAAGAACACATGGCCAGCCTCAGATGGAAGAAAAGGCATTTACAAAGACACGGCATTAACATCTTCATCCTGTTCCCTCTGTTTCTGATCAGTATGAAAGTCTGTTAGTGGAAAATATATAAACATATCCATATCTATATATATTCAATATGCATATACACATATGTACTTAATAGGTATCCCTCCAGTAACTGGCCTGAGACATGCCTCTGCAGCTGTTTTGAACCTCATTGTCTCCCAGTTGCTTCACGCATACTCATACAAACACAAAAAATTCTCACTGTTAGCTGCTGGAACTTCCTATTACCCTGCTCAGACTCTGGTCTCTGAAGTAGCTGACTTGCACCTATGGCCAGTCCAGTAGACAGCTCTCAGACTTTCTGCTCTGAACTATACCCAGCCCAGAGTTAGGGCCATCCCAATTCATGGCTCCAAACATTTTACCCTATTTACCACCAGTCTCTCCCGTTGCTGGCACCATGGTGCACACCTCTGTGACCTGTGGTGACCCTGTGCCCAAGGCTGGCACTGAGCCTCCACGTAAGGGTACTCACAGACATACACCATTCTACCAGGAAACAGAAAAGGAGTTCAGTCAGAAGATAGAACAGACGGTGCGGAACAACACCTGCTCATACACTTCCAGTCCCTCGCAGTAAAATATTCAACCCTATAGGAAAAACCTGACACAGGGTCCCCACTATCCAGAGCAGGTTTCTGCTTTTCCTAGGATTATAAACCAAGATGTATTTGTCTTCCTGTAGCAATAAGGGCTTCTAACAACTTTTTACGTCATGAACTGAGGCTTTACAGCAAGGTTGAAGAGTTCAAATTCCTTGCTCTATAGAGGAGAACTGAAATATACATCATGAGTTTTTCTTATAAATATGGCTAGATGTAGTTTGGTTTTGTTTCTCTTTTTACATTATGATCTGATGAATGAACAGATAATTATGGGCAATTTTCACTTAATAACAGAGGCATAATGTCCTAAACAAGAAATAGATGAATGAAGCACCAGACGAGTTATGTCATGCTATCTCTAACACATGAAAATAAAAACATGTTCCATTGTTCGTCACTGTTTGTGGGATTGGGGTTGTTTGGATAAAAGAGAACATACTAATGTTTGTAGGTATGGGATTACGAAGGGGCTTTTGTTAGCTGTTTTCAGTCTAGGGTGTTACATTTGCTTTACTGTGCTGATTATAAAATGGTTACATCTGGGAAACATATTCCAGAGCTGTAATTCTGCACTATTCCACCAGTGCCTGTCTGCAGCTGACAGCACAGACAAAAGGAAAAATTCTATCATCTGCCTAGCACATTATCACCTTACTACAAACAGAGGTGCACTAATTTTAGACTAGACAGAGACTAAGACAATGATCAAAAGGAGGATGCATCACAGAGCAGAATGAAGTAGGCAGACTCATGATTTTTAACTGACCAAGTTGATTGAGAAATAGACCAATCATAAGCTGAATGCTGATGGGGAAAAAAATATGTTCCCCTATACAAGAATGTTTTTACATAGGTTTGTAGTTAAATATTTTGCAACATCCCTTTTTTGATTTTTTATGAAAAGCCAAGCACAAATTAATAGCCCCTTTGTAAGAAAACACCTATGTTTTCGTTTGTCTTAATTTGTTTATATGTTAAATACCACTGGCTCAGGAAGTCTGACAAATCCTGTTTCTCAGAAAAAGAGAGAAAAACATTGTTGACTGAGTTTTTTGGGAGGATAAATGCTGCTGCAAATCATGCCATCCTCTTCACTAAACATTTTTTCCAGAGGCAGCTGGACAACTGAATGATTCCTTACTCAATTTAAAAAGGTTGACGCTGTTCTAAGGAAAGTTCCCATTGTGCAAACATTTTGCAATTCCTCTTGTTCATATCTAGGCTCTTGTCTGTTGTCGGCTAGGATGGAAAAAGGCTCGTCCTGTCACAGTTGTATCAATAGCCATGAAGACCTAATTTTCACTATGAAGTTTAAAAAACTATAAAGACAAAATGGCAAGAGCAATAACTTTTCCCCACCACTACATCTCACACACTTACAAAACTGCTCTACAACATTGGTCAAAACCATGGTTTGCTTCCCGGTGAAGTACTGTAAGTGAATGATAGGTGACCACTCTGTGAAAGCAAACGTAGAAAGACTGAACAGTGGAAAGGGGGACTGAATATCTTAGTATACACAGATAAAAAAAAAAAGTCTACTATAGAAAAGAAAACATGCCTGCTGAAGGAAAATATGGGTAATTGACAAAAAGCTCAACAACAGTTTGTCCAGCTGAAAATATTACTTCTGTAATGCAGCCAAGGTGAATGTCAGCTTAGGTTATCTGCTGTGGAAGTCCCAGAGATGTGGGTGAGATCTTCCCGTGAAGACTTAGCAGACATGAACTTAGCTGTGAGATCCAAGTTTTCTTTCGTCAATTATACTGGAATGTCTTTTTGCTTCTTACTTTTCTTCTTGTGTAGCTTGCACACACCCTGTGGCTCATCTTACCTTCTCATTCACCCCTATTGAAGAAATATTCTTCAGAGAACATTCTGGCTGATATCCAGGATATTTAGGTACACAGGTGTTTTTCTCTGCAATCCATGGTGCAAAACTTGAGACATTTTAAATGAATAACTCTTCCATAAACTTCATTGATGTTTGCAGGAATTAACCAGGTCTTTCCTCAACCCTCCACAGAATTCATCTCCTCCTTTTGAACTTGCTGGCCATAAAAAGCTGTGAAATTACTTTCCTTGGAAGAAAAGGAAGACAAAGCTTTTGTCCAACCAGAAACTTGGGTTCAGTCCTACTCCTGCTTCTACCAGTCTCAATCTGGAGTACTTCTTTAGCAGTACTAATGCACCAGAGCAATAATGGCATAAGATCTCATCAAGCCATTAGGCTCATAACGTTTGAAAAAGGTGCTGTCACCAAACACCAAAAGTGTTACAGCACATCTAATAGTGGACTGTGATCCCACAGCAATGGCTCAGCTCTTTCCTGCTCTTCAACAGACACTTAAACTTGGACTGATGGGAACTCAGATTTCACATTGTTCCCAGACATTTGGACATACTCTGTGTGACAGATATATTTCCAGATAATTCTCCTAAGCTTCATGGGAAAGCAATCTTTTATTTCCATCTTTATTAGTT
Source organism: Atrichornis clamosus (assembly GCA_013400975.1). Taxonomy (NCBI): domain Eukaryota; kingdom Metazoa; phylum Chordata; class Aves; order Passeriformes; family Menuridae; genus Atrichornis; species Atrichornis clamosus. The sequence continues at coordinate 56,453 of WBMZ01015850.1, forward strand.
GAGCAAAAACCACTCTTTACTACATGCTCATCCACCTGGGATTGCTGCCATATGAGAGGAGGGGATCTTAGAAGACGAAGAATGGGAGCACTAATAGAAAAGTTAATAAAAACTCATTACAGCTGCAGCCTAATCAACAGTCTTGGCATTCAGTTATTCCCTAAGAGAGACTGATGTGTAAAGATAATTTCCTGCTTTCTTATACACTCTCTTCCTTTCCTAGTAAAGAATATGAATTTTTATTTAATTAATTTAGTGCAGGCCAAATGTGTTCAGCAATCGAAATTGTGTATTGCCTACATTTTAATAAAGAATTTTTACTTCTAGTCAAAAATATCTTTCAAAGGAAACTGCTAGAAGCTGACCTGGCTCAAAAAGTCTTTCAAAGGACTGAGGGAGTGTGACAAAGAACAAACATATTTCATAACCAACAGGATACTCAGCCATTGTAATGGTTAACCTTTTATTACTGGGAGGGTTTTTGCAACATCTTCAACAGTATACATATCAAAACGTTATAAGGAGAGCCCATTAACTCTGAAATTTCATAATCATCACTTGCCTTATCATGTTAATATTTCACAGCATCACCATTTGCTTATAGTTTCTGTTCTGTGAGATTTTAAAAAATATTCATGGCATTTTTTCTTCAAAGGTACCTTCTGAGATGATTGTTTTTGTGTTCAGCACTCAGCCTCTGAGAGGACCTCCTTCTTCTGTAACTGCTAAACAGTTCTTTATTCTTACTGTATCCCAATAACTATTGCTAATGATAATTTTTTTTTTGCCTTTTGAGGTTTTGTACAAATGTTAATAATCTAATGCCACAGTCCCAGCTGTGAGACAGAGTAATTAGATTTTCAGGGTGATAGAGGGAGCCAGTAATATAACTTGTACTAGAAAATATGTTCAGCTGTCTATCAAACTGACCATTGCATAAAACCACATTTCCCCTTCACCACTTATTCTTGATGTCTGAGTTGCAGGTGTGTACACATGAAAAAAAAAGAGTGCGTAGACCTCTTCTGGAAGGGAACTTCTCTGGCTTTACTCCTATTAACATGGCACTGGTAGTTTTGGGGAATCATAATGAAGGCAAGATTTAAAGTACAACTCGAGCTGCACACAGACTGTTGGAACGATGCTTCCCCTCAAGCAATCCCAGTAACATACAATTTTTTTAATCTTTGTTTTCTTTATAGATTATGTACTTCTTAATTTTCTTTCCTGATTCCAAACACATTCCTAAAAAGAACCTGTTTTGTGGAACTGTTTTGTGGAAATGCTTATAAATTGCTAGAAGTTTAATTTTTATTGGGTTTTTCTGAGAAATTGAATGAAAGAAGATAATGGAAACATGAAAAGAAGTAGTCCTCAGATAACCCAATCAAATGACAAGGTCTGTAATCAAATAACAAAATCAGTAGTTAATCTAGGACATCATAGAGAAAAGCCCTTATACTTTGTCAAAGTTCATTGGGTCAAACATAGTACAGTATCTGTCACACTGGTGCACCCACATCCATCAGATAAAATGTTAAAATCTTCACTAGTCATTTTATGTAATAGAAAAAATGTTGTTCTAATAGAAGAGTGTCAGAGGATCAGCACTTGCTGCTTGGAAAAGAAACATGTCTGCATTCATGAACCAGCAGGAGCCTATTAACCTATTGACAATATTCATGAGAAGTTCTTGCTACAAACCTGGGCAACATGCGCAGGCTGGAGAAATGGGCACACAGAAACTTCATGCAAGTGAACAATGAGAAGTGCAGTAACCTGCACCTCTACAGGAGAGAAGGCCCTTACGGACAATGGGCTGACCACGAGACAGAAATTAACTCCTGGAGAAAAAAATACAACTAAGCATATCCAGTGATCACATCATTACTGGCAGTTTGAGTTATACCTATTCAAGGAAGCCACATTGAAGAGAATTTGACTGACCAGACCAGGCCATTCCCTATTCTTGACTGGAGAAAAATCAGGCACTGCATAGAGCAGGAGTCACATGTAATACAATCTCCCACCTTTTTATTTGCATAACCCTGATAATGGCAGCAGGCCCAAAGGATTCATGCAATTATCCTTTGTGCTTGCTTTTCAACAGTAATGGCATTCTCTCATCTAATTGTAGTAAAAATGGTACAATTTGCCTGAACTTTAGTGAACCATTTGATACCATTTTCCACAGCACTGTCATGGCTTCCCATGGTGTGGACAGGTACATTTTTCACTGGGTTAAAAAATGGCCAGATGGCTGAGCCTGAAGTGTGGTAGTGAATCGAGTTACATCCAGTTGGCAGTCAGTCATAAGTGGTCTTCTCCAGGGCTCAGTAATGGCGCCAGTATCTTTATTGTTTAATATCTTTATCAATGATTAGACAAGTAGATCAAGTGCACCCTTAATTAGTTCACAGATGACACCAAGTTGGGTGGGAGTTTTGATCTGCTGGAGGGCAGGAAGGCTCTGCAGAGGGATCTGGACAGACTGAATAAATGGGCTGAGGACAGTGGTATGAGGTTCAACAAGTCCAGGTGCTGGGTCGTTGGGTTACACTTGGGCACACTAGCTGGTCACTTGGGTCACAGCAATCCCATGTGAAAATGCGACGGACTTGGTGCAGAGTGGCTGGAAAGTTGCTCAGCAGAAAAGGACCTGGGGGTGCTGGTCAGGAGTCAGTGTACCTAGATGGTCAAGAAAGCCTTGTGGCATCCTGGCCTATATTAGAAGTGGTGTGGCCAATCATCCCCCTGTACTCAGCACTGGTGAGCATGCACACTGGGGGCTGTGGCCTGGTCTGGAATCCTCACAACAAGAAAGACATTGAGGTTCTGTCAAGAAGGTCAGCAGAGCTGGTGAAATGTCTGTAGCACAAGTTTCATGGGGAGCAGCTGAGGGAGCTGGATTTGTTTAGCCTGGAGAAAAGGAGGGTCAGGGGAGAACTTATCACTCTACAACTACTTGAAAGGAAGTTGTGATAAGGTGGTGATCAGTCTCTTCTCCCAAGTAACAAGAGACAGAAATAGAAGAAATGACCTCAGGTTGTTCCAGGAAAGGTTTAGACTGGATTTTAGGAAATATTTCTTCACAGAAAGCAGTCAGACACTGAAAAAGACAATTCAGGAAAGTGATAGATTCATTCTCCCTGGAGGTATTTAAAAGACAGGTAGAAGTGGCACTTAAGGACATGGTTTAGTAGTGGACTTGCTATTATCAGGTTTATGGTTGGATTTGATGATCTTACAAGTCTTTTCCAACCTAAATTGTTCTTTGAAAAATGACTGGATTATGTCGACCTTTGTATTTAATGTAGACTTTAGCTGGTTTTGCAGTCAACACTTGTAGTACTATAACAAAAGAAGATTTTTATGCCGCCTTCAGCTTTTGAGAAAACAGGTCCTATTTGCATCCCTCAACCATCATCATAGGCATACATTTGTGCAATTCACAGAAGTCATCTTTAAAGAAATTTTTCAATAGGTTTTTAGAGCCCTACCAAGTACCGCACTGCCAATCCTTTTAAACTAATAAAAATACTGCTTTTCTGCCTGTGAGTTCGGATAAAATTGGTCTTTTGATTTTAATCCCACTTGCTCAATAAATTGAAATGCCTTGAATTACTCTCCATCTGTCCATGCTATACATGTTCAAATTACAAATTTTCCCATAACACTTTTGAAAATCACATTTTAGTATATAATTCTAAGCAATACCGTAAATGCCAATCAAAAATTCTGGGAAGAAGGCTTACGCCTTCTGCAAACACTTAACAACATGATGTCTCTTTTTTATTCCTGTTTTTGTGAATCATGGCTTTACTTTTAAGTGCTCTGTCTTCTGTCACTATAGGCCTCAGTCACGGTTATTGTCACTATAATTTTGTCAGAGAATTATCCAAGCAATGCAGAATGGGCAGGAATACTCAGCAAAGTGGTGTAATCTTTCACATCATCCTAATACTGCCTGGCTTGACTGTATTAAAGTACATGGCTCTAAGACAGGCAGCAGTGGAAATATAATTTGCAAAAGAATTATTGGAAGACAGAGAGCCCCTAAAGAGATGAGTAATTTAGAAGTCATGATACCAATCCTATTTCTCCCAGCAGACTCTTTAGCAGCTTACTGTTTTCTCTCTCTCTCTCTCTCTCCACCCCACACTGCTACTTTTCTGTGTTCAAAGGGTTAACAGCAAATCAGACTGTAGTGGCATGTATTACCATGTCTTCTGCATGACTGATACTGCAATCAATCTGCAGTGGTTCATATTCTCTCTGGAATCTCTGCCTACTGAGAACAAATACAAACACATGTGGAACCAATAGGAAGCAGACCAAGGCTTTTAAGAGCATGTACCAACTTATGTCAGAAAGTTCTCACTTAACAGATGGGGCAATTAATAAAACAGTCAAGTGGTACAACTGCGTCAAGGTGCCTTTAAGTGCTAACAAGCCTCTTTTGTCTTACTACTGTAGTGTACAGATGGATTCCAACTGAGAATAAGCAGTGCATTGTGTCCATGTTTGCAATCTCACAGTGTCACAGTATTTATAGGGTGCCAGGTGTCCAGTGCCTATTATTTTAAGTACAAATAGGAAACTGGTTAACTCGCTTCTATTTCCCCCCTGCTCAAGTATTTCAAGTGATGAAGTGATCACTAATCAGGTTAGAATTACACTTTACAAGTAAGTCAGCCTTTTTATCAATTTATAAAGGAAGGTTTTGCCATAAAACAAAGCTGACACAATGCCACCTCAGTTAACACTCATCTTTACTGTACTGATCCTACACAAGAAAGTGCTTTATATGGTAGTGTATGCCCCACAGCCCACCTGATGATGTCATATATTGATTCTCAGAATTAGATAATCTTCTTTCCCTCTGGAGTACGAAATGTAAAACTGTCTATTTCTTATTTAAGTGTTTCAGGGACTTTTCACCAAGACTATTAATCTTGGTGTCCCCAGCAAATTCAGCCATACTCCTCTACACCTATGTCCCATCTTCATTACCCTTGCCTTATCTTCCTTTTCCCTCTTTCTTTCCTGTTATCTTTTTTCTCAACATTGCATACCACAGCTGGCACAGAACAACATCCTTGGAGAGGGCTGTTCTCAGTTAAGCACAACAATTTTGGTCTCCTTTGAGATGAAAATGCTTTAATGCTTTACCCTGAGGCTCAAAAGAAAGTATAATAAAAATTGATTTGTATTTTACCTACGTCATCAAATCTTACAGCTCAGTCCAGGACAGAAATAAAGCAGTGAAGGTGAGGTTGTTGTTCTCAGGATCACTGACTTACAGTCTTGGAATCACCACATGTGGCCCACCTGCCAGCTCTTTTGCTGAAGCAGTGAAGAAGAGAAAGGCATTTAGCAAGACACTGGATGCACAGGCTGCCTGATGATACTTTGAACTTTATTTTCTTCCTTTGTAAAACCACTAAACGGAGGAGCAAAAAGACACCATTGCAAGATATTGGAGTGTTCTAGTTCTACTGTTGTAGGGTATAAGTATTTCACCATATTATCTTCACATTATTGCTTTGTGATAACAAGCTGCATAACTAATAATCTGCTTATCCAGTGGGCTATGCATTATTGGTTTTATTTTTTTTTTGTTATAATGCTTTCTACCTCAAGTATACAACAAAAAACCCAGAAGACTGACTTGTGTCTCAGATCAGACAAGAATTAACATCCTTTCATCAGCTTCAGAAATATTCTGTTGATGGTAAAGCCGTAAAAAGGAAGGAAAAATTATGTTTATTTTGGTCTTTATTTCTCCTTTCTTTCGTACGTAACAATGACATTGCTATCAAACTATTTTTCACTCTAGTGAGTAGGGTTTTCAGGATCAAGTCCTGGCTACTATAAATATAATGAGCCTGTCAACTCACCAAAAACTGATGGAGTCTCTCCCACCCATTTGTGAAATCATTAAATTAGACATCACTCACAGAGAAATCTCCTACTACGACTGATGATGACTACATGCATTCTCCCCCATTGATATTTGCTCCAATTTCAAATACATTTGAAATGTATTTGAAATTCTGTTTTTTCTTTCACTATTTTGTTTTCACTCAGTTTATACACCAGCAAATCAGTTCACCATAAGGAGTATAATTTTACTAAGAACATGACTTTTAATTAAGACTGGAGAATATTGTAGGGCACTCATGTTTGTTCAAAATTAAACAAAATGGCTGTAAAATCAAAGACTGGATCTTTGCGATAAACTTATTGTAAATATAAGCTTGAATCTGGAGAAAAAAGAAGCTTCAGCCAGCCCGAACACAATTGAACCCTACAGCTACACTAAGGCAAATTAGTCCTTTAGATAACAAGTTCAACGGGCATGTCCCAAGTTATTGTAACCTTATCTGTGTGGACTGAGAGAGTAGCATGTTGCCATACTTGTCCACAATTTTGCATTGGGCTGCAGAACATGTAGACAAATAGAGGTAGATTTACTGCCATGTCTACAATATGACATCCTTGTTCAAACATCCACTAGCCACTTGCAGTAAAAAGGAGTAACAATGCCAGTAGAAGGACTAGCATGTTAAATTTTCAGAATAAAAATTACACCATCCTTTCCTCCTGTGGAATCTTTATTGTCCTTGTCATGACTGAGGTCTCGCACTAATGAAACTATAGGGCTCAGTTTGATTAACGTTGGCTGGTTTCTTTGTTTTTTGCTGCATATGCATTTTTTGTAGATTAAGACACATATGGAGGAGAAATAGCCATACTGGAGTTAGACTGGACTTTTCTTATCCTTGCAACACACCTAGAACACCTAGTGCATCTGCCTATAATTAAGGGAATAAATGTCTCTACAGTGATCCATGGATATGTAGATGCCTCATCTGCGCAGAAAATAAAGGAACTATAGACACAGCACATCAGGTGATTTTTTTGAAAGTTTTATATTATGGCAATATATTAATGTCCAATGTGGTGATGAGTTCCAATGATTTCCATAAAGCTGTTACTGTTGTCTCTCCTCAGCATTTTCTTCTATGTGTTTCAGCTTCCCTATATCATTTTTGCAGCATAATAGCCCTTGTACGCCTGGCAGATCCTGAATAGGTGGAAAGCATGTGACTCCAGAGAAGCACCACAGTGGGATGGGGAAGAGAATTGAAAGACTAAAAGCAAAATATTCAAGGGCTGAGATAAATGCAGTTAAATAGGTATAGCAGAAACTAGACATACAAGCAAAGCAAAATAAGGAATTAATTCACTTGTTCCCATGGACAGGTAGGTGTTCAGTCATCTCCAGAAAAGCAAGGCTCATTCACATGTAATTGTATCTTGGGAGGAAAAATGCCACAATTCTAAATACTCCCATTTCTTCCTTCTCCCCCCAGCTCTCTACAGCGAGCATGACACCATATGGTACATTATATCCTTTTGGTCAATTTGGGTCAGCTGTCCTGTCTCGTCCTCTCCCAACAGCTTGTGCAACCCCAGTACACTCACTGGTGGGACAGTGTAAGGAGTGGAAAAGGCCTTGATGCTGTGTAAGCACTGCTCAACAGTAGTTAGAACATCTGCATGTTTTCAACAGTTTCTAGCACAGATCCGAAACACAGCACCATACCAGCTACTGTGAAGAAAATTAACTCTACTGTACTGGCTAAGACCAGTAAAAATATACACCAGCAGAAGTTCTGTTTTTCATTGGGTCTATCACTGTAAGACAACACAAATGTCCTTATTTATGACCAATGAACAAAAACTCAACTTTCTCATTGTTATTCAAATTTGCAGCCAAAATTCATTATGCTCTCTGCTGCAACCACCATTGATATTAAGCAATTGCTGCTGCAAATGTGCCAGATGGTATTGCACACCAACACAGGGCTGACATCTTTTAGTTCAAGAGCCTAATCTTTCATAGTTGAACAAATTATAAATCATTAACTGATGTCTTCTCTCCCATCCCAGGATTATTGAAAGCTTCTTTTATTTTCTTAACATATATGTTTATAATAAGCAGATATGGAAGTCACAACACTTTATTTTCTTTTATTCCACTGACAGTCAATGAATTCCAGATGAAACTGAACAGAAAACAAAGGACAACAAATTTTCCCATGTCCTGTGCACAGTCCCTTCAGAGACAAGAAACATGATTCACACCTTCACCATCACACTCTTGGTCATCATTTGCATATTTTGAACCCTTTTTTTTAAGAATTAACTTCAATTTACTTCAGTGGTTTCAGAAGATGCTATTGGGTCTCACTGACAAGAAGGTATATCTCTAGACATGCCTACTTGAAGGAGATTTTTTTAAAAAGCAAATTCCACTTCCCAGTTTTGACTGTCCTTCAAATAAAACCTGATTCAGCAATTTCCTCTTAACAGGTCTTATCTGCTTGTGTGCTGTATAGATGGCTACACTAGTTATCTTGTTGCCCATATAGATATAAAAAACTCATAAATTGCCCCAGAATACTTTTCAGGAGAAAGGCATCAGAGAAAGCCAAAAGGCTGTGAAATTGAAGGACTGCGGCCCAATGAAGAGCTTTCTCACTTTCCTTCATTGTCTAGGTCGCAGCACAGCACTGAATTTTGGAGAATGTCTGGGCAGGAGATGCTGCCCAGGCTGCTGGAGACCATGCTTGTCCAGCACACTCACACTGCAGCTTTGGCCAGTTGGACTTGCATACAATACTCCACAGAGATTAAAGTTAACCTTCTGTGCAATGCCAGGGTGGCACTAGCAGGAAAAAAAACACCTGGTCTGCTTCACAGTCTGAGGTATGACAGGCCCAAAAAGAAGGACATCTGCATATGCACAGTGATTGTGAAAACAGACCAAGTTAACGTAGCTACCAGTGCCAGTACAATGTACTAGAAATGAGCCCCAATGGGATGGGCAAATAATGATGGTTTTCACTTCTATGCATGCTACAGTGTACCTGATGCACAAGAAAACAAATATGAGTATAATGTGTCAGTTACATTAAGCCTCAGTTATGTATTGAGTAATCATACCCTCTACCCATCCCTCCCCCCTCTGCATCTCATTAATCTAAGAGTAAATATTTTAATAAAAAGCTCCTTTGGGCTTTTATCGTGCCATTGTTTTGGGAAAACAAGTTTTATAGTTTTGTAATGTCCATCTTCCCCTTCCCCAAACACTCTGTTTCCTGTCAATCACGCAGGAACACAGAGTGCCAGGCACTTTGACAGGATGTTTGTTTGCTGCTGACGTTAGACAAGCTGCATGTCTCAGCACTTATACTGAAAAGTCAAACACAAGAAAACATCTCAAACAATTATTTTAACAATAATAGGGTTGTTTATGCTTTAAATGAGCCACCAACTATTCCCAAGTGAGGAAAAGTTGCTGGTGAACCCATAATCTTCAACAGTTTTCACATTCTGATAGTTCTACAGAACAGATACCAGAAAAAATGATCTCTTAAACACAATTCGATCTCCAGTATTTTGTCAGTAAAGTAAGAAATAATACCAGCATTCCCTAGGCTGAGAGCCCTGGTGACTATTTTTTTTTTTCTTCAAAAATTAATGTAAAACAGTCACTACCTAACATTCTACAGGCGGGCTTCTACTCTGATTACAAAACATCATTATTCCAGGACATCAAATATTGATGTAACAGTGTGAGATATAGCGGAAAGGCAATCAGAACAGCTTTCCAGGGATCTCACTAGTTCACTATGCATTTTCTATTTACTGTTCCATTCTCTACTGTTATCCTGCTTGTGGTTCTTCCAGTTAAAACACAACTGTGGCATGTTTGCATCCCAGTGGCAGAGGAGATTGGGTCACTTTACACAAAATGGTGAAAATTGTGCCTGTTTGGATCGAAAAAAGTAAAGGCTTCAAAATAGATGAGATACCTACAACTCCTTAAGCAGTGGTAAGTATAATGTATTACACTTACACTTATAATTGTTTTAACTAAAAATCCACACAGAAAGAAGGATTGATTCAGAACATAAAGGATCACTCTGGTCACAGGTTAGAGAATTATTCTATTCACAGACGTTTGTCTCTCTCTGCCAATTCATTTATAAGGGTTGGAAATGTTCTTTTTAATTTTCTCTCAGTATTCTATGCCTTCATACATATCTCAAGTGTAGCAAGTGTGCTCAGACTACTTTTTTTCTCAAAAAGGCAATATGTGACAACAGCTAAGTTAACATTTGAGAAAGGACTTTAAAAAGCCACAGGTTCCCAAGGATATATTTCAGAATATATCAAGGTTCAATTTAAGGTAAGAACATGACACACTAAGTACCAGTTTTGGGGGATGTATGCAGTGAAATAACTTCACAACTCTGAAAGATGGAATGTCTCTATTCCCAGGCTAACAAATGCATACCTTCTAGGAATATACCTAGTTCTTAGGTTTCCAACTTGCATGTTTTCTCAAAGCAATTAGCTGCATTACCCCACAACAGCTTTCAGTGCCTGGACTTGTGAATAACACAAGAAAAAACAGTACTTGAGAAGCCTTCAGAGTGGGGTTTTCCTGAGTTGTTGACTTGCATATATCTGGAAGGGGCCAATAACTGAGCCTGGAGACATCTAGTAATAGCATATTGACCCAGGAACAGAAAGAATAATCTGCCACAGTAGAGAGTGTTGATTTTTTTTTCTGTTATTGACTGGCTAGTCAAATTGACTTTACAGAGATATAATTCTGACTGAGGAAGAATAATATTCTATGTAAACAGAAACATAGTTGTGTCATAGGTAGTTCAGTCTCTCCTTTGTGTTAATGCTCTGAGACCAGCACATGTTCATTATCCACTGCCTCCCCTCTCTGCATATCCAACATAAAAGCCTGATCTTTCAACTTGACAGCCTTGATGAACTGAGACCAAAGTGACCTCTTAAGTCCACATGATTTGCAGCTTCTCCAAATAACTGCTAATTACATATGTGGAAAATATATATGCCTTAAATTAATCTTATAGAAATGAGGTCCTGTGTTTAAGGACCTTACAAGGACTCAGAACAGGAAAAGTAAGTTTCTTTTGCTGCTAGCAGTTTCTTGTTATATCCGAAGGTATATTACTTCAACTTTCTGTCTGTATCTGGACTGAGTGGAGGATGGGTGTCATTACACATGCCACAACCCTATGTTCACAGCTGTCAGCACTAGGTGGTGGTTAAAGTACTCCCTAGCTCTATCGGGCCCATACCCTTTGGCAAACATCCAGAATAGTGCTATCCTGGTTCTTGGTCTTTCCTTGAACAGAGAGCTGGAACAAAGTTGTAGTAGACTTGGGAAGCACTTAGGGAACTAGATATGGCCTTTGTCATAATTGTTTATTTGTAGACAGACAGAAAAAGTATTTTTTTCCTTCTGCATACAGACCCCTTAGATTTATTTACTTCAAGTACTGAGCTGCAAGGTTTTGTAAACAGAGGTTATGCTTTCATAATATGTACTTACTGCATCTTCTGAGTGGGCAGAGGCTTTCAGTGCATCATATACACAAAATGCTGAAGATGACATGCATTTGCTGTGCAGCTGTGAAAAGTTTTGCTTCAGATCAGTGCATGCTCTAGGCTGACCATTTTCATGGCCTTGTGTAAAACCAGCCTTTCCTTTTCATGTCAGCTGTTCTCCCATAGCAAATCATGGAGAATAGCAAATGCAGGGAGAGGATAACTAAAGGCAGTATAATGATATGAAGAAACAAATCCAGTCCCCTTTATGTAACAAGAGTTTTGTTTTGTTGCAGTTCCATGCTGTACTTCAGCATTTAGGTACTGTGATGACTGAATGCCTAACTAAAACAGATACATCTGCTAAATTGACAGCCAGATTTCTCTTTCTTTCTTTTTTGATTTTTTCTTCTTTCCCATGGCTGCAGATATCTGTGAATACTGCAAAAAGACTGAAGAATTTTCTTGTTCAGACTATTTTGTTCTACATAGGTGTGTTAAAGTGGGGACTCCAAAAACTGCATGGGAGACTTACTTCTTTATAGCTTCAGGGAAAAGTTATTTTCAGAACAAAAGGTACCAGAAATGATAATACAGACTTTAGTTACAGTTGAAAGAAAAGTACGAGCAAAATTTAAATGGTATGTCCAGAATCTCATTTTAAAAATATGTACATATAGCTATTGAAAATATTTTAATTTTCAGAACTAAGATGTAACAATTCTGTTTTACAGACCCTGCGAACAACAAAAGAAAATTTGGCTTCTTACAATAATAAGCAGACTTCAAAAAAGAAAAAAGGGAAAAAAAAGGAAAAGCTAATGAAACCAGGGTTAGGTGAATTTAGTTTTGTTCCTTGCATAAGTTTTGTTGTTGTAAAATATGGCACGTTTTGTACTGTGTGTTCACTCAGAAAGCCAAACAGAAACTTGTCATCATGGTTTTGAGAGCACAAGGCCTCTCCTTTCTCATGTTTCAACTAAACAGTCTCCACTTGGGCTGAGAAACATATCATATATCATAAATCACTCTCTGATAGATATTTGGCAGCTAGTCAGAACCCCAGGCTATGCAACGTACAGTATAGGACATTTTTAAGGTGGAATCTAGATTCTATAACTTAAAGACTTTATAACATCTTAAAATGTTTTACTACTTTCTGGTACCAAAAAAAAAAAAGAAAAGTACCTAGGAAAGCAACATTCTCCATATGATTTTAGGTTTTTATTAATGCATGCACATATACATACATATAAACATATATACATTTAGTCATGGAACTGTAAACCTGAAGGGCTTATTCAACTGAATGAAAATGAAAAATAAATTAAGGAGCATGATTACAGCTAACATTTATGGCTTTGAAATAGCAAAGTACTGGAATCTATTTTTCATCCGTTACAGGTCTTAATTATTTCATTGCCTTGGAAGGTTTTAAGATACTCAAGCACATGTAGTCCAAGTTCTAGTGGTTTTGATAGGAAGATTTCATCCAGAGGTTTTTATCTTCTCATTTATGAAATGCCATATGTGCAAAAGGCAGAGAAAGAACTGATGAGAAAAACGGCAATAAGTGAAGTACATAAGTGATGGTAATTAACCCCTTGATCAAAATGCATCGCTGGTCAGCTCAGGAAGTCATAATTTATTAGACTTTCAGAGCAGTGGCAGCTACTAGGAAGTGTATATTGATTGACAAGTTTATGGAAGAACTGCCTGGATTTGTACAGTGTGTCACAGGACACTTACGGGTTATCTTTACATTTTTGGAATATGTCATAGTGTTCTCAATGTACTTAGACTGAGCAGTTCTCAGAAGTATGAAATGGAAACAGAAGGAATTGCAGAACATGTGGTATGGGGGTTGGATTGGAAGAAACAAAGACACATGAGGAAAAAAAGAAAGCTGCTGCACAAAATCCAGAGCAAGTTAAATTAAAATTAGTTATTTACAAAGTTTTTCAAAGAACAAAGTATTAAGTTCTAAACACTTTTTGTAATTTAGGTTCTAATCTTACTAACATTTGGAACAGTAAAAAAATTGCACTTAAAAATAATTTTGTTTACACTGAATTATGCCACTTGTGTTTATGCAGTGTTTTGCAATGTTTTATTTTATTTTAAATGAGAATGTGAAAAATTATAACTCAGTCACTGCTTTTCCTGTTACTGTGACAACCTCATAGAGGTTTTATGCTGAAAAACTACAGCATTTATGCTTAGATCTAATCACTACATAATTATCTAACTTAAATCAAGGACAAAAAATCCAGGCCCTTCTAATCATAAAATACTGAAAAATTAGCTATTTTGCATATTAACCTCTCTCTCTAAAGTTTTCTAAAATTAAGCATACAAGATTTAACAGGCAATGCTACATTGCAAATTTGCAAAATGGTCAGTAAAATGATGTGGAACAGAGATGAACTTCCTTATTATTTACGTGTTTGATAGTTTGACTCTTCATCTGATTATCTAGCTGATACAATGCATTAGTGAAAATACATTTTTCTGCTCTATAAAAAGACAGTTCTTTGAGTATGTATCAGGCTATTTAAAACATCAAGAAATGAAAAGTCTTTATGAATTTCTGTCCTTTCTACTCCTTCAACTTATAGTCTAAATGATTAACATCCTGTTTATATAGATGCATATGCTTACTCAGACATCCTACCATAACATGTTACAAAGGTCATGTATTGGTTTCTTACTCTAACATTCTTTTCCTGAGTTTCAATTTATCACTTTTTAGTATTGAAAAACACAGCAGAACTTTGCATTCTTGGTTTATATCTGGAGGAGACTATTTATTTATTACTTTGCATGCTTAGCCCCTGCAGATCTCAGGATTTCCTACCAAGCAATTCTTGTATAAATACATATATGCCTGTTTATAAACTATGTTGTACTCTCTGAATGCTTCAATATTAGTAAAAAAAAGTACAGTCCACAGATATGTCTATGCCTTATAACCAAGTTTCCAACATTCCTGTTAAGAATTTGTGAAAATATATATTTAAATAAAATATTGATTTAACATAAATTATTAATTAATCTCATAGCTGCAATAAAATAAAAAGGTATAAACCAATAGCCAGAGGAATGCAGTATTAAATCATGATAGTTTTGCCTAAATCACCATGAAAATAAACATTATTAATGCTGTAATTTGCAAAACAATTTGAATATTTACTAAAAAGCTTTGTCCTTACCAACTTTTCAACAAGTAAGGAGGTAATACTTTTCTAAATGTTTCATCTACATGTTTTCTTTCATAGAATCCTAGAATCACTAATGTTGCAAAACGCCTCTAATATCATTGAATCCAGATGTTAACAGAGTACTGCCATGTTCACAGCTAAACCATGTTCCCAAGTTCCATATCTATAATTTTTTTTAACTCTTCCAGGGATAGTGATTCCATCACTGCCCTGGGCAGCCTGTTCCAGTGCCTGACCACCCTTACAATGAAGAGATTAATCTAGAACTTGTTATTGTCAGAATTTAATTTTCCTTTTTAGATCTATTTTGGCTATATTAAGTATTCAAAGGAAAAATAAAAGTATTGCACTGGAAAAACCTGGGCACCATCATAGTGAGGCAGCTCTAACTAGGCGTATTAAAGATCACACTGACCTTTGTTCTTTTCACATTTTGTGTCTTAGATCTCAGGTAACCTGTTACACCTGAGGATATTTTTATGTTCATGTTTAAATCTTCAAAAGACTTTTTAAAATCTACCTATAAAGCTAAAATTAGGTGTCCACAGTCACTGAAAATCAGTAACCTGGATCTAAGCTATATGGTATCTTTGAAAGTGTGAGGGTTATTCTGCTGAATAAATTATTAACTTGTTATTAATCTTTCAGTCTTCAGTTTCAGTCTGGAAGAGAGAAGAGCAAAAACTTATCGTCCTAAATTATCTTTGAACAATGTCCACTCATGCAAGGCTTTTAGGGCTATTATTATTAATAGGGAAATAAAAGTCAATAGACTTATTACAATGAAGCCTAGAGTTTGATTCACACTTAGTTTTAATTCCTCTCCACTTCTTTTCTATGCAATGTCTATTTAGCAAGAACTGAAAATACATCAGTGGGGGAGAAGACAAACAGATTGTCATAATTAGAGTCAGTCAATGTTAGTCTTCCTCGCCTTTAAAAGAGCGGCCTTGAAGACTAAATTACATTTGATATTTGGGGAGTGGGAGAACATTATTCAATATCAATTATAAAATGGTCCATATAAAGGGGAAAAACTGACGGGCTAATAAAGTTTCTAACCTGTTATCTTCTATAATTCAGTCTTCATATTTATTAAAAAAAACTAGAAACATTACTTTCACCAGCGATGTTAAATAAGGGGTCCCAGACACTTCTTAAATTGTAGACAGAACAAAATTTTTGGCTTTGCATCTGGCAGTACAATAAAAACAAGACATCTTGGAGGAACCAGCCTCCCTTTTTCAGGGAAACTGGCTTGCATATTTTCCCTTTTGATGTCATAAATTGACCATAAATATCTCCAAACACTAAAGCATTTAAACAAGGTGTCTGCTACAGGAGTAAACTTTTACTATTTCCTGAATAATCTTTATTAATTTTCACAGAATGGATCCCAGCCAGCTGCTTTCCAAGATAGGAGAACACTTCCTATAAACTGCTATTTCCATGTGAGGATAAACAAGAGCAGAATCCTTTCTACTCACAGGATATACAACAACATGAGACAAAAAAAGGGAAATAAAGCACGAGTAGACTCTACAATGTGTGAGCTAAAATTTGCCACAGTAGAAATGTAATTTATTAAACTTTTTCTAATTGTAAAAGTTCCAGCAAGTCCCTTGGAAAGAAGAACATATGGAAGGCAGCCTGGCTTCACATATATGTAAGCCTGCTTCACATATATGTAAGCCCTGCTTCAGTTATATGTAAGCATTTCTGGTAAGATGATCTGTGGACGTACCAAGCTACAGTATCTGGTGCTTCAGGGAATGAGTTTTGCACAGGGTAAGGAGAACCTGAGTGCTCCTAGGAAGCCCTCTGGTCTAGAATTCCTGCAATATTACTCACAGCAGCTAAAAATTGCTTTTTATAATCACCTAAAAGGCAGCTTAACAAACTGGTCTGACTCGTCACAATATTTTGTTAAAATGCAGCTTGTAGAATTGTCTTGGCTGATTAAGAAAAAAAAAATCTCTGTTTGAAACGTAATCTAATTATCCAATATTAAACCAGCACTAAAATATATTTATTTTTGGACTCTGTAGCTCCACACTGCCTGAGAAAATTAGTTTTCCACTACTCGCCTTATTTAACTGGATGCCTTTAAGAAATGAACTCCCAACATTACTCACTATACAAAATCTACGGTTCATCATGCTTTATTCATTGAAAAGAAAGAAGCAACTTGCCCCGATTTCTCAGTAAAAATAGCCTGTCATATTTGCCAAGACTTATTTGTGAAAAAGCCCTCAGGATTTTTTTTTTGTGCAGTTCTCAGTGTTTCTGCTTTGAGCACCATTAGCAGAGAATTTCAGGATTCATTTGAAATCACAATCAAAAGCAGTCAAGAAGGATGTTTTTCTACTTCAGTCATTGGTTTCTCCACTTACTTATTCAAAATTTCCTTATAATTATGATACCATATTTTAAAGTCATACATCTGGTTCTGCTTCTCCCTCCATTTGTTTCCTTATTCCCAAGATAATTACATTTTGACAAAAATTTATTGAGACATCTGGTTTTTGCTTCAGATCTCCAGGTCATTCTGTAGCCATAACAGCAGTGTAGCACAGCTCAGTCATTTTCACCAAGGAGGGGACGGTAGTAACTAAACTGATGGCCATACTGGGAGGAATCTCAGTATAAATTTGCCAGCTGGTTTAAGGTGGAAAGGAACAGGATACTTGGGAATGGGAAGGGAGATGAAGAGGAGCATCATTCTGATAATGCTATCCTTCCAGCACTTGTAGTTCTTCTCTAGTAAAGATAACTAGCACAAAATCAGCAGTGTCACCAACCAATCATTCTGACTGTTAGGAAACATTAGCACAGCAAGGGACAGGGGACACTGGCAAAAGTAAAAGGGAATTTTAGTAGCCCAGTAGACAGAGCCTAGATTAGAGCATTTTGTGAAAACGCAGGTAGGAATAAAACAATTCATTGAAAGGAGGGGGCCATGCCTTTAAATACGTGTTATATGTGTTTAAAACCACTGCCTTTCTGGCTGGCCCTACTCTGGCACAGTAATCCAGATTACATTTCAGCATCTAGTCTTGTCTGTAGCTGCCTTAGAATTTAGCACACGCATAAGGAAATTGTGTGATTTAAAGTCTGCACCATCAGATGTTCAGGAGAAGCAGAAGACAAAATGCTTTATACCTCCTACCACCACAACTTTGTCCTAAAATAAACTGCCAATCTCTTTTACTGCTGTTAATGCTTCCTTACTGTGGTGGGTTTGT
>WBMZ01015851.1:0-10065 GCA_013400975.1 Atrichornis clamosus
GTCTTTTAAACTAAGACAGAGATCCTTCTTATGCAGACATTTTTTGTGCATTTAAGACAGGCCAGATATATGAGAGAAGAATATATTGAAAAAAATAAAACCAATGAACAATTCTACTCTGAAAAGTCACAGTAGCCAGGATTTCTTTTTTATTCCTATTTTTCATAGCTAACACTTTCAATTTGCGAGTAAAAAGATGTGGTTTATTTTCCTCCAGGACAGCACTGCAAGTTTATCCTCGATACCAAGTCAATTTCTTTGTATGCTACCTGTTATTGTCACCTGTACTCTGCAAGTGGTATAGGTAACGGTGACTGCTTTAGAACTCATTCTATCTGGGCTCTTCAATATGCTCTTTATGGAACATGTTCAGCCCTTTATTGAGCATGCAAGTATAATGCTTAGGGAGGAATGGATGCTGGTGCAGGCAGTTAAACTGTGTCTGTGGGGCCTAGTGAAGTGAAATTACTGTTGCCAATGCAAGTACATGGGACCAGCTCCACTAATGCAAAGTTGAAACATGTACTTTGCCTAGCATAATTAGATGTTTTTTACAACCTTTCCACTGATACCTGAAATGCAGATTAAATGTGTTCTGGGATATTTTACTTCTTATCGCATTTATTTATTTTAAACTGTTAATTTTAATCTCCTATCCAGCTCCTGAAGGCTCAGGCCATAAATTATCAGTTTATCAGACTTTTACATGTCTTTGTGCAATTTGCTGCCAGGTAGCTGCAGAGGCTGCACTGTAGTTGTGTAATCATTCCTTTGCTTCCTACTTTTTATGCCCAGCTGGCACTGGCAGAGTGTTGGTGAGCTGCTGTCTGAACTCTTCATGTTACACAAAAGCAGTGGTGTTTAACAGCTGAACTTCTGCTGCACTACCTCTTGTTTGAACAGAGGCATTTAAACTGCTTGCATGTTTCTTCATATTCTCATTTTCTGCCTCAAATATTTCCTCTTGCCAAGTGCCCTTCTCGGTCATTGCTTCTGAACCTCAGAGTGCAGCTCCTCAGACCTGGTTTATTATGCCCACAGCCAGCTGACAAATTCTCTTGCAATGATACAGCCCCAGTCCTTCTCTCACAAGCAATTTGCCTTTTGCACCCAGGAAAAATGGCTCATGTGGGAATATTCACATATCTCAGAATTTTGTAATGCAATGTGGATCCTTTTTATTGAAACTATAGGGTGGTTTGTTCTCTCAATGTGGTATGTGAAGTGGGCTCACTGGTACATAACCTTTAATTTGGTTCTCAAATTGAATACAATTTGTCAACACAGGGTTTGCACTCACTTTCTAAATCTGTTTTTCTGGGCAAGCTGAATCTGAATCACTACCATGACAAATATGGGAAAGCCTTTGAGTGTGAAATTCCTACTCTGATGTGCAAGCAGGTGTATAACTGAATCCACAATTTGCAGTTTTAACTAATCTATTTGTACAGCAGCCTCACATGGAATTTGTTCAGTTCTACCTTGAACTCAGTATGATATAAACTGAAATGTACTTTTCTGCAGGATTTTGCTTAAAAGCCTTTTTCTAAATGTGAGTCTCTCCATATAGGGCTTGCAATCATCAGTGTTGCACAATATTTTGTATATGAGCAGCTATATAAATTAAAATACCACCTTTATTAAATTTGGATTAAAGGTTAATTACAACTATCTTAGCAATGTGGATTGCAGCTGCTTAATTTGGGCAGAACTACACAAAAATTCTGTCTGCTGTGGTATTTACTGTTTCTTGCTTTGATTTTGCATCAACTTCTAAAATATTGTACTGAAACATACTTGGCATATAAATATTTTCCAAAGAAATATTCTCAGGAATTAAATGATTTATTTGAAGTGTTATGACACTGATGTTAATATCATTCGGTCTTTACATGTTATTTAGACACAATTCCCAATCCCTGTCCAATTCTTTAATACAGCCAACTATTCCAGCAGCTTGTATCTGTCTTTTCGACCATCAGGCTTAGTTGGAATAGTAAGTGCCTTCTCTAGCAAAGATTGGAGAGTTTGATGCCAAAGCAGAGCATTCACAGGATCCAGCAATATGAGCAAAGTCCTGTCTTACCTAAGCAGTAGAGAATGCCAAGGAGGGGAATAAAAGTGTCATTCCTGTTTTACACAGTTAATTACCTAGTTAAACCTAAAAGAGAAGGAAACAGCTAACGCTGCTCAGTGGTAAAGCCCGTCCTAAAGCTGGGGTCAATCCTATATATTGAGAAAAAACAAAATATAAAGGTAATTTCCTTTAAACTAATGGCTAGAACATTCAATGGGGTGCATTCTAAAGTGTCTTTATTTTCTGCTCTGGAGAAGAGATCTAGTACAACACACTTTTACTGGGTACACTAGGCTTGTGTTTTTCCTTCTGTGAAGTTATTTAATTTGTTATGAATATTTTATGGAGCTGGGGGTCAGACTAGTTAGGTGAGTGCTCTAACTACTCTTTTATCACTTCTACTCCTTCCTACTAAGTTTCCTGGGAAATTCTCTTTAGCTGTGTGAAGTGAAATGGCCTCAGGTGGAGAGATAGAGAAATAGACTAAGAGTAAGTCCATGTTATTGTGCAATTCAGACACTGTCCAAAGATGTGGAAAATTTATACAAGATCTTGATCCAAATCAGGCCAAATGTTTGATCAAATTCGTGCTCTGATCTGCTGGATTGTGACAGAGAGCACTTGCTTCCAAAAAGTCTTGTCAATCACAGGCTTTTGCGGAAGATTTAATTCAGATTCACACACTAAAAACACTTTTATATCAAGATAAGCACAGTGGAGGAACAACTACTAATGTTAGTCGTGAGTTAAGACTCCTGGTAGATCAATGACATGAAGCTGTAGATGATATCATGCATAGCCACTTGTTTTGGCATGCTGAAATTTTACTAGATGTGGATGTGGTAAAGTGGGTATAACAAGGCTTGCAATGGTGGGGTCCTCTTGCTGAAGAGTTTTTTGTTTTTATGCCTCTAATTGCATTTTTCCAGTTGCAATGATTGGAAGCTGTGAGATTTTCCTGAAGATGAGAGATTTATCTGCAGGTTGGAAGGCTCTTTAAAACTGGAATTTCTTTAAACTGAGATCCTTTAAAGCGGGAATAGTATTGTTTTCTGTAACTCATGCTACCATCGCAAAATCTGTCTCCAGTCATGTTTATATCTCTGCTTTCTCTCATTTCTTCGTCTTCTCTAATTTACCACTAAGCAAGGCTCTTAATCTCTTGCACAGAGGATAATAAAGGGAGTTATGGCCACTAGTGCAAAAATCCCTAAGTAAATCTCTAAGAAAATAGTTCCTTAATACTTGTGAAAAGCAGACAGAACTTTGTATTCTTAAATAGTGGCCACAGCTTTTTAACGGATGGAGCTATAGTCACTATAGTTCATGACACTCAGAAAATTATTTATTTAATTGATATTTTAGAGGATTTCAAAATGATGTGAAATGCAGTTGCAGACTGCAGAAGTAAAACTAGATATGGAGATGTAAATTATTTCCATAAAATGTCTTAAGTCATGACAGGTTAATGTAAAAAGTACTTTTTATTAAAAAGAAAATAAGTTTTCCTTATTTTAAGTTATGTGCAGTTCTTTTTCTCTCTGCTTACCTGTAAGTAAAGCTATTCAATTCAGATTTGAGTATCATTAGATTTCAGGGTGACATCTGAAGAGACAAATACGCATGCCATGTAGATTTCCATCTTTGTGTTGATGCCTCTGTCTAGTGTTACAAGCAGGAGCCCAACACAGTTTTATGAAGCTAGGGAAAAGCAAAAACTTTATTTTGGAAATTTTCCGAACGAACAGCAGGTGGGGTCTGCTTCTGCCACATCCGGCACACAAAGCCCAGTGTACAAAACAAAGGAGAGGTTTGGGTAAGGAAAAAGCACTTAAAGCTAAAGCTCACTAACTAACTGTGCAACAGCTCTACATAGTCCGGTCTAACAATTAACATAGTTTACAAAGATTCTCCAATTAAGGCACAGAATTCATGGGTTAATCCCTCGCAGCATCTTTCCATTGGGCCCTTCTGTTCTCTCTAACATTCATCTTTCAGTTGTCACTGCGCAGTAACGCGTTCTAAGATGTTCTCAACTCTGGAATGCTAGGATGATAAGTGACTCTATTTTGTCTGGGATATTGGGTATTACTAACCAGGGTTACAGTGAAAAAGTTACAGGAATTTTAACCTACACTAGGAAAAAGCAAAAAGACCCCTTGGCATCAGCATCTGCCTAGCCTGCCGGTACCTGGATAATGTAATTACATTTGAGGAAAGGAGAGTAGCTCTTGACTAAGGGACCAGTTTAGTACAAGATTAGGGTGTAATTCCCAGTTTTGCTAAAAGCATCCTCTGATATTTCTGAAACAATGGGTACTGATACTACCTTTTTATCAAAATAAGAACTCATAATCAATTATTAAGACTTGCCAGTTTGTCTTAAGTTAAATGAACTTACCCAGTATCTAGAATCATGTGTCCTGACCTTCTCTGGAATCTTTACCTACATTTGTCATTAACATAAATAATAGACAATCATAAAAACAAAGAAGAAATATATTTACAGTCTATTCAGGCTTCAGGTTTGTTTCTAAAATAAAATGTACAGACTAGAAAGAAGATACCTCCTCTTGCTTGGGCTATAATGGGCTTCTTATATACTAGACCCTTCTTCTCTAATAAACTCTTTAAAAATCTTGCTGCATTCCTTTGGAAACTGAATGCTCTTGACAAGCTAAAAATGTTTCATAATAGTATTACGCATGATGCTACCCTAAACTATATCAGCAGGTACTGCACATTAGATATTTGCTAAGATATAGAATAAACTGCATTATTCTCATTACTCATCTTAGTACATCTCCTTCTATGCACTTACAGGAAGAAATTAATTACCTGTGAAGGCTGAAGGATGTTTGGAGCTACAAAGATTTCTGAATTCCTTCTCTATCATTTCATCTTTTGTTGTTCTGGTCTGCTGCTTCCCAGGAGTGATTGACATCTGAGCAAAAGGCTCAAGCAAGAGATTTCAAAGGAGCTCAGTGGATCATAACTGGCTATGATTTCTTGTTACAGAGTGATGGCTGCTACTTAATCTTTCCTTCTGATTATCATCACTGATATGTTAAACCATCCAGAAATAATTTAGTTAGCTGGAAAACTCTCTAGTCAAAGTATGGAGAAAACAGAGTTTGTTTGTGTTCCAGCCTGTGAGGAAGTAGCACAAAATGCTCAATATCAGTGTCTTCCCCACTAGCTTTCAGCACCTCTGTTCAGTCCTTTATTTCCCACTCTGAAGTTCTGATTCAGAGATGTAGCTTTGTGCCTTGATGTAGCACAGTGGGATACCATGGCCCATGGAATATAGGGCACCATTCTTTAATTTAGGTCCCTGAAGCAGGGATTGAACTGGACAATGTGTGCACCCAGAAGGCTTGATGTGGGTTGGCTGGCTGGCAGTGGGAAGCAGGTAGTTTTTACAACACAAGCAGTGAATTTAGGCCTCTGCTGTCTGCACATCTCTATCTACAACATTGATACACATCTCTATGTGGTCAAGATTGTTTTTTCTAAAAATCAAAGGAAGTTAATGGGCAGTTAATGGGCAAATCATGAAGATCATAGTGTTTAAGCACTTCTTTATAGGCTTGAAAGCAGGCAGTTTTTAAAAAACCTTGCATATTATTTCTGTAAAGCAGTAGAGAGATTGTGGTCTGCTTTTCTCCTGACACAACCTGGACTGGTGTGGTTTTGAAATAGACTCCAAGCTGGGCTTTGCTCTGAGTAATCCACATATCAGATAACAAAACTGTGCCCAAATTTTAATGTCTTTTAATAATTCCACCTCCTTTGGTTTTTTTCTTTCTTTTTGGTAAATTATTCAGAAATAATTCTCTCTTAATTAGCCATAAATCCTATTAAGAAGATGGTTTGCACAGAAGCCATTAGGCCAAGGACAGATGGATTGCCTGCTGCTATAAAGTAAACCAGCAGAGGGTACTAATGACTTTCACTGTTGACTCCTGCTTAAGTAAATGTTAATATATTCAGGGCTGAAATGTGCATTTGAAAACAACAGTATACTACAAATTATATTCAAAAAGACAAGCTTGTCATCATTGCATTTGCCTGCATTCGATTTCCAGTACTTCAGTGGACATTTCAGGTGCTCTTTTCTGTGGGGCATGAGTTATCCAAAAAGGTTGAGAGGGTAAGTTACCGTGTTGGCACATTCACATGGGAAGACTACAAATCTGAAGAATATACATGTGTCCTAATTTACTGTCTATATGTGATATTGTTATTGTAGAGGAGGGTGAATGCTTGACACTTTGAAAAAGTATGCTTGATGCATACAGTAATTATGGTTTTATTTTATAGGCAGGGACACCTTCCACTAGACCAGGTTGCCCTCCCATTCAACCTGGCCTTGAATGCTTCCAGGAGAGTGTGGTATGCAGTCCGCTCCAGGGCGTGAAGTGGGCTAGGCAGCAGGAGACAATTAGTAGAGAACTAGAAAGAGAAAGTGGGCCTTGGTAATCAAATGAAATCCCATCAATAAAGGCAATGAACAGTGAAGCGCTGCATGGTGAGGTCTCCAGGCACTGTTGCAACTCAGACCTCTCAGTTGGCACGTTGTCTGCCAGCAGCCCCCACGGATGCCCAAGCCAGAGGCCATTCCAGCCTCCTCCATGCCAGCAGCATGCACAATAGCACACATGAGAGTAACACAATAACAACTGTGGTGCCAATAGCATTGATTGTTTATCATATTCACAAGCTCCTTTTAAAAAACTTTTTTTGCTGCTGTTAAGGTTACTGAAGGTTACTGTAAGGTTACTGTAGAAACACATTTTAAACTCCAGATTCCAGACTTATTGCATACACAAAGTGATGTGCTAAAAGATAGCCCAAAATTCAGAAGCAGATGGACCTCCTTCCTGCCTGCATCTCTGAGACAGCACCACAGCACTGCTAAGCTGTTTTTGAGAAGATGTCTGTGGGGAGGATCCAAATGCAGTTTTGTCTCCCCCTGTTTTTTGCTGGAAATGAATGGCTCATGATGTGATAGCTCTGCTTGCCCTAGACATTTTGGAAGTATACCAGTTGCAGTAAGTATAGCCAGTGATAGCAAGGACTTTAGCCCAATCAGTGTAATATCCCGCAAACTAATAAGGAACTTTAAAAAATCTTGTTGTACATTTCCTGACACTAGTTATTGTAATAGTATCACTCACACGGAGATTTTTCTTCCTACAGTAAAAGTTTTTAGAATTTTTAACTTAGATTTTTCAAATTTTTACCTTTCCCATAGCAGAGAGTTTTCTTTTACTGTAACATATATTTGTGTCACTTCTGGTAGTCAGAAATATAACACATTCAGACTGAAACACAAGCAGAGAACACCATCCTTTTGAAAAGTACTTGGACAGAGAAACCTTATTTTCTTCTTTTCTGTGAGCATTCCATTAATCGTTCCAGATACTATGAAGTTCCAGATATATTAATTCAATGTGTTCAATCCACTAATGGTATGATTTTAGTGGGGTAAAGAAATCCCAAAACACACTTATATATAGTTTCACATATTTACAAATCAGGCCTAAGGAGTTTCACAGAGCCTGTAAACAAACAAAAGTTTGTTTAATCTGAACTTATAGCTCTTGCTGCAGCACTACTACGAATTTGACAAACTCTTCATAAGGACGTGTCATGATTTTGCAATGAAAATGACTTTACAGAAAATTAACTGTTTTCTGCCTTTCAAAACTGCTGGTCAGATATGCAAAATAATAATATCTAAAGAAGGATATATGCCATATTTTTTTGTCAACTCATCAAAATATGATTTATATCCATTACTCATCCTGGTAAAGCAATTGTAGGACTATTTTCAAGAAGAACTTCAAATTTGCTGTTCAGTTTTCTCTATAGATGTGTAGTTCTGCTCTCCATACATTGCAACTTTCTTGGGGTAATGCTTATATCTTAATATTTTTTACATAAATTGCAGTGTGAAGAAGTATTTGCTAGTTTCTGTGGACTAACCCACAGAAAACTAGATTCACAGATGTTGGTGCAGAGTGCAGGTTGCCTCTTCATGTGTCACTGGGAGTACATATGTCCTATGGGATTTATAATTCAGAAAGGAAAGACAGAGTGAACAGAGGATTTAAACTGTATCAAGTACTCCACAGGTCTCTCAGAAAACGCACTGAATTGCCTCATTCTTGTTTCTGAGCTAATGCCTTGTTTTTAAGATAGTCCTCACAGAAATGCATTGCCCCACCTTTGTGCTGCTGTCACTTTTGTGGCTGACTGCCCACTGGGAGCAGGGAGCAGTGGGCTCTGGAGCTTCAACTTGATTCCCATAGTAAAGCTCCCACATTACATTTTGAAGGACTATAAAAAAGTCATAGAATCATAGAATACCCTGAATTTGAAGAGACCCACAGGGAACAATCGAGTTTAACTTCTGATCTTGCACAGGACAACCCCAAAAATCACATCACCTGCCTGAGAGCATTAGCCAAGCTCTTCTTGAATTCTGGAAGATTTACTGCCTTGACCACTTCACTGAGGAACCTATTCCAGTGACCAACCAACCTCTGAGTGAAGAACCATCTCCTGGTATCTAACCTAAACCTCCCCTGACACAATTTCATGCCACTCCTTTGAGTCCTGTCACTGGGCACCAGAGACAAGAGATCAGTGCCTGTTCCTCCACTTTCCCTTGTGAGAAAGTTGTACACTTTTTGCTGACCAAGACTCCCAAGTCCCTTTCCATGGCAGTACCTTCCATTATCTCATTCCCCAGTCTGTCTGTACATCCAGAATTGACCCATCCCAGGTGCAGAATTTGGCACTTGTCTTTGTTAATCTTCATATAGTTGGTGATTATCCAGCCGTCTGCTTTGTGCAGGTCTCTCTGCAGGGACTCTCTGTCCCTGAGGAAGTCAACAGAACCTCCCAGGTTTGTATCATCAGCAAACTTACTTACTGTACCTTTGAGTCCTGTGTCCAAGTCATTCATGAAGATGTTGAGAAGCACCGGCCCTAAGAGGGAGCCCTGTGGAATCCCACCAGTGACAGGTACCCAGTCTGATGTCACCCCATTCACTGTCACCCTTTGTGCCTGACCCGTGACCCAGTTGCTCACTCATCACAGGATGTGTTTATCCAGCTGTGTGCTGGACATCTTGTCCAGAAGGACACTGTGAGACAGTGTCAGGAGCTTTACTGAAGTCCGAAAACATTACATAATTTGGCATCCGTTTAACATCTGGCTGGGTCACATTGTTGCAAAATGAGATTAAGTTTGTCAATCAGGACAAATTTATGGGCATATAAAAAATTGCCTCACACAAATTGGCCTAAGGTGTGCATCTTATCTGACTCAGATTGGCTTTTTCTGTCCGCATTACATAGCCACCATGAGTTTTCCAGAAGAATAAAAATGTTTGTTGTCATGCTGCACCATAAGTGTGTATTATCCAGCAGGTATCTCCTAGGGAGTTAGTGTTTGGGAGTCCTATCAGCTCACTATCTGTAACAAGCCCGTGTGCTGGAGGCACAAGGCAAAAGATCAATCCCTATTTTCTTTGCCTCAATAATGCTTGCAGGCATTTTGAAACACAAAATCCTAGGAAAAGCTGGCTTTCCTCTCAGAAAAGCAGCATTTCATTACAGACAAGTATTTAATGAAAGAAGAATAAAACTAATGGTGACTCTGGACTATGCACATAGGATTATCCTTTTCTACTTGGTGGCTCTGATGTAGCTGAAGTACTAAACATTACTTTTGGGTAAGTATAAGTTCCAGCTTGAGCTGAGCTAGTGTTTTCAGATTTGTTTTGGGCAGGCTACTAAAATTAATTCCTAGAGAAAGTTAGTCCATTCTGTTTGGTGGGGGATTTTGTTGGTTGTGGGTTTTTTGGGTTGTTTGTTGGTTTATTTCACAATGTCTTTTTTAATCTTTTCCCCAGTTGTAGCAAACCTCAAGTAGTCTTTGAGATTTTCAGAGGACAATTGTCTTAGTTTGAAAG
>WBMZ01015853.1:0-11936 GCA_013400975.1 Atrichornis clamosus
ATATATAAAGGAGGCTTATAAGAGATTTTTTTTACCAAGGCCTGTGGTGACAGGAAAAAGGGAACCAGTTTTAAACTGAAAGAGGGTAGGGTTTAGAATGGACATAGAAACTTTTCAATGAGCATACTGAGTCACTGAATAGGTTGCTCATGGAACTTGTGGATTGCACATCACTGAAAATATTAAAGGTCAGGTGGGATGGGGCTTTAAACAACCCAGTCTAGTGAAATATGTTCCTGACCAAGGCAGGGGGTTAGCCTAGATTATCTGCAAAGGTTTTTGATCATGGGTTGGATTACAGGACACCAGGCCTGCTGGCAACAGATGAGGCACACCTGTCTCACAGCAGGGGAAAAGGATCTTTGCAGATGAATAGCAGGGCTCACTGAAAGACTTTAAACTAGATTTGAAGAGGGAAAGGCATAAAAACAGGTTCACTAGAGATGTGCCTGGCCACAGCACACCAATGTTTGGGGGATCGCATGCTAGAAAGAGTTTTTGGTTTGTTATCTCAGTGGAGGTAGGGAATGGAGATCCATGCAGCAGTAAAGATGTTTTTGGGTTTTTGATGTCTTAGAAAACACAGAAGTGACTGAAAATGGTCACATAAGGATTAGGGCATATCCCCTCAAAGAGTTGGTGGGAACAACAGCCCAACTGAAGTGTGTCTATACTAACGTACACAGCGTGGGCAACAAACAGGAAGAACCGGAAGCCATTGTGCAGAAGTAAAACTATGACATAGTTGCCATTATAAAGTCATAAGATGATACAGCAATCAGAGTGCTGCAATGGATGGTTATAAACTCTTCAGAAAGAACAGGCAAAGAAGGAGAGGAGGTGGGGTAGCCCTGTATGTTAGGGAGTGTTTTGATTGTCTAGAGCATAAAGACGATCACAATAGGGTTGTTCAAGGGTAAGACTTAGAGGGAAGTCCAACAAGACAGATATACTAGTGGGAGTCTGTTAAAGACCACCCAACCAGGAAGAAAAAGAAAGTGAAATAGTCTATAAGCAGTTGGAAGAAGTCTCACAATCACTATCCCTCGTTCTCATAGTGGACTTCAACTTACCAGATGTCTGTGAAAACACAATACAGCAGAGAGGAACGGCTCTGGGAAATTTCTGGAGTGTGTGGAAGGTAACTGCCTGACACAGCTGGTGAGGGAGCCTACCAGGGAAGACTCCCCACTGGACCTGCTATTTGTGAACAGAGAAGGACTTGTGGGTGATATGATGGCTGGAGGCTGCTTTGGGCAGAGTAAACACGAAATGGTAATTTTCAATTCTCAGAGAAGCAAGGAAGGGGTCAGCAGAACTGCTACCCTGGACTTTTGGAGAAGAGATGCTTCCCTGTTGAGAGGCCTGGTTGACAGAGTCTCTTGGGAGGTACTCCAGGAAGTCTGGACATTCTTCAAGAAGGAAATCTTAAAAGCACAGGAGTAGGCTGTCCCTATGTGTTGAAAGACAAGCCACCACTGAAGACCGATCTGGCTGAATAAAGAGCTGAGAGCTTTGACAAGAACTCAGAAGAAAAGGAGAGTTTAAGACTTTTGGAAGAAGAAGTCAACTCAAGAGGACTACAAGGGTGACATGAGGATTTACACAGAGAAAATTAGAAGGGCTGAAGACCTAGAACTTAATCTGACTACTGCCATAAAAGATAATAAATACATCATAAACGAAAGGACAGCTAAAGACAATCTCCACCCTTTACCGGATGAGCAGGGAAACACAGTGACAAAGGAAGAGGAAAAGATCAAAGTATTTAATGCCTTCTTTGACGTAGTCTTTAATAGTAAGACCACTTGATCTTCAGGTCTCCACCCCCCTAAGACTGAAGACAGAGATAGGGAGCAGAATGAAGCACCCATAATCTGAGGGGAAATGGTAAGTGATCTGCTATACCACCTTGACGCATACACAGGTCCGTGGAGCCAGTGAGCCACTTTCAATCATTTACCAGCAGTCCTGGCTAACCGGGAAGGTCCCAGATGACTGGAAGTTAGAAAGTGTGGCACCCATCTACAAGGTCAGAAGGAGTATCCAGAGAACTACAGTCCTGTTAGCCTGACCTCGGAAGGTCAGAGAGCAGGCAATCTTGAATGCCATCACACAGCATATGCAGGACAACCAGGGGATCGGGCCCAGCCAGCACTGCTTTGTGAAGGTAGGTTCTGCTTGACCTACCTGATCTTTCTACAAGATGACCTGTTTAGTAACCACAGGAAAGGCTGTCGATATTGTCTACCTGGATTTTAGTAAAGCCTTTGATGTCATTTCCCACAGCATTTCCTGGAAAAATTGGCTGCTTATGGCTTGGATGGGTGCACTGTTCCCACTCTCTAGAGGCTGGACAGCCAGAGCATGGTGGTGAAGAGTTACACCCAGCTGGTGGCTGGTCACAACTGAGTGACCCATAGTATGGGGTCAGCCCTGTTTAATACATTTGTGGACTTTGACAAAGGGATCAAGTGGACCCTCACACAGTTTGCAGACAACACCAAGTTGGGTAGAAGTGTGGATCTGCTGGAGAGCAGGAAGGCTCTGCAAAGGGACCTGGACAGGCTGGATTGATAGGCTGAGGCCAATTGCATGAGGTTCAACAACGCCAAGTACCTGAACTTGGGTCACAACAACCCCATGGGGCACTACAGGCTGGGGGCAGAGAGGCTGGAAAGCTGCCCACTGGAAAAGGACATGCTCGTTGACACATGGCTGAACACAAGCCAGCAGTGTGCCCACGTGGCCAAGAAGGACAATGGCATCCTGGCCTCTAACAGCAAGTGTGGCCAGCAGGACCAGGGTAGTGATTGTCCCCCTGTACTTGGCACACCTTGAGAGTTGTGTACAGTCCTGGGCCCGTCACTACCAGAAAGACATTGAGGCGTTGGAGCAAGTCCACAGAAGGACAATGGAGCTGGTGAAAGGTCTGGAGCAGAAGTCTGACAAGGAGCAGCTGAGGGAGCTGGGGATGTTTAGCCTGGAGAAAAGGAGGCTCAGGGGAGACCTTACCACTCTCTACAACTACATGAAAGGAGGCTGTAGCCAAATAGGAGTTGGTGTCTTCTGCCAAGTAACAACGACAGAACAAGATGAAGAGGCTTCAAGTTGCACCGGGGTGGACCAGGTTGGGTAACAGGAAAAATTTCTTCACGGAAAGGGTTGCCAAGTATTGGAATAGGCTCCTCAGGGAAGTAGCTGAGTCACCAGCCCTGGAGGTATTTAAAAGATGTGTCGATGTGGCACTTAGGGACATGGTTTAGTGGTGGACTTGGCAGTGCTGGGTTAATGGTTGGACTCAATCTTACAGGTCTTTTCCAACCTAAACAATTCCACAATTCTGTGAGACTTGCCAGCTCTCATAAACATTTTACATGGAACTCCTAAAACTAAACTCTCATACTAGACATTTATATCATAGATTAAACCTCATACGTACGCTAAAAGCAAAATGGTTTTTTGTATCTCGTTTCACAGATTCTGAGTGCCTATGTGCACCAGTTATCTTACTATAAATAAGGTAACATAGGATTTTGCCATGTTAAAACTAACTGGATTTTTAAGTTAGCTTTTATTATTTTCTCATTTTATTTCCCCACCAGAAATCTATGACAGACATTTGTTTTGATGCTTTAACTGTGCCACAGCATTTCTAAATAGCCTTAGACTTCTTGTCAATTTAAGCTTCCATTATATTTTGGGGGGAATTTTAATCTTGGTATAGTTTGATCTTTAACAGACCTCTAAATTACTAAGAGTGGTTCATGTACATCAATACTACAGCGTGGAAATGATTTAAAGCAGAGAATAAATAAACACTATTTTCATTTACTTCTCTCCTTCAATTTCTCTTTGCCTTCTGCCTGCACATTTTGCTTTTTACTTTGCCTTCTGCCTGCACATTTTGCTTTGTACTCTCCTTTAAACATTCACATACACACCAGAGATACCTATAGTAAGTGATATCTCTCCTTGATCTGAATGCATCCACTGTGATAGGTGCTCTTCTAGAAAGAACTATTCTGTGATAACAGCAATTTTTCCAGGTCTTCTTCTGTCAGCTGCACTTTTACTGAGGAAGAGGCTGTAGTATACAATTTTCTCCTTGAAAGAAATGCTTAAAGAATGGCTCTCTCAATTTGGCAACCATATCATGTCATGCCCTATGGGAGAGAAATAAAGCTACTCTAAGTGAAAGATGGGGCCAGATACACCATCAAATAGTGAAGAATATAGAGTTCCACTGAGAACAAATATGAGAGATAACAGTTGGGAGAAAGACATCATTTATTCCTCTACATCTTGTAGCTTTAGCTCTACTAAGCAAAACAGCAGGTGGCAGTCAAATCCAAAGAGGATAATTCTGAAAGGATTCCAAAAACAGAACATTATGCTACAGAATTAACATACCAAAAAAAGTGTAATAAAGAAACACTCCACTCAGCTGTGGAGTTTTCTATAATATGTACGATGCATAAGACTTCAGGTAAAACCTACTGAAATCATTATGTGAGTCAAAAAAACCAAAATCATCCAGGGGTTTTGCAGGAC
This sequence comes from Atrichornis clamosus, assembly GCA_013400975.1. Classification (NCBI taxonomy): domain Eukaryota; kingdom Metazoa; phylum Chordata; class Aves; order Passeriformes; family Menuridae; genus Atrichornis; species Atrichornis clamosus. Next base: position 4,555 of record WBMZ01015853.1, read on the forward strand.
CATTTCACAAACAACTTTAAATATGACAACCCATGATTTTTCTTTTTTTTTAAACGTTCTAAGAAAATTCATGTATACAGAGAGTAAGTGCTGCACTACGAAAGTACCTGGCCAACTACTCACAAGAGACAGTCTGGTTATTCAACGTAGTATTTAGCTTAATAACCAGCTCTGTATAAAACAGCTTTATTGATTGTTTTAAGTGAACTCTAAAGGCTAAGCTAGTTAAAGGCAATTATGGACTCAGTTTTGGACTTGCCTGTTCCACTAACAAAACTTAATGAACTCTTAATAGCAGACGAGAAGCATTTGGAAAAATTTAAGAAAATTCTTATATTCATACCCATCTGGTTGAGTCTTTCCCAAGTGCTCAAAGCTATCTACAAAGGATACAATCAAGGATTCTGGAACATTGAAAAGGAGTGAAAAACTTGAAAAACTAAGCATGCAATACAGCAAGTAGCTACCAAGTTATCACTCCTAAATAATATTGTCCAGTAATAATCTACAGCCTTATGTGACAAGTCAAAGAGCCTACAGTGGCCTTCACAATACCCTCATTTAAAGGGCAGTGACAAAACCCAGGATGCAGATGACACATATGAGGTTAATGTCAATCAGTCATCACCACCTATTGGTCCTTCACCTTCTCTTTTCCCCACACAAGGCGAACAACAAGCCTTTGACATGATGACATGAAATTACCTAGGTATCTCTGCTAAAACGCCATGTTACACACCACGTACAATGCCTCACCTGGGGTGCCTGCATCCTGACAGATAGGAAAGTGGAAAGCACCTACTAAAAGTCTCTATCAACAGCCTCTGCCCATAAACTTCCTCACAAAAACAGCTCCAGAATCACAAAAGCTCCTTGGAGTATGTGCTATATCAAACATACAAAAGCAGCTGTACTTCCTATACATCTGATCTAGAAATCACAAATAAAAGACTCCAGAATACCTTTAGGAAATGCTTAAACTATCTAGAAAGCTAAAATGTTAATATTTGGATGTAAAAAAGACGCAGAAAAACCTAGATCACGTATTGAGAACAAGAATTTTTAAATTATCAAAGGCAGAGTTGTGCAACGGGTAAAATCTTGACCACATTTGTCTATTAGACACAGAGGTCCTTTATGCTATGATTGATGTAACTATAAGCAAGAACTGAAAAGGCTTAATACCACACTTGCAACATAATTTCAAAAGAGAGATTCTAACACCATTTATATATATGCCCCTGGCTTTCTATGCTATTTTGCTGTATATGATGATTAAACACTGGAAGACTACCAGCAATTCAACACTGGCAGTGATGGCAGTTAAAAAAATTGAACTGTCCAAAGTAACATGAATGAGAACACACAAAACCAAACCAATACAGATTAAGATGCTACTGCTCTATGGAGAGAAATTCACTTCTCAAATAATGTTCTGAGAAGTATCTAATATGTATTAAATGCAACTTTAGACTGAACAGAGCAAGGAACTAAACTGACCACTGATGCATAATTACACGTTTCAGAAAACAAGTAGTTTAATAGAAAACATTACGGAAAGAAAACAGAAAAATCATTCAGTAAGCAGTTTCTTCTATTCTACACTAGCAGCAACGATGTCATATGACATTTCAGTAGATGTCTATTCAAGTTGCAAAACCATACAAAACTAAAGACTGCCAACTTTTACTTGAGTCATTAGGAAGTGCCTGATTTACAATGTTATAATATGAATGAAACAGGTTGTCCTACCTCCTGAATTTCCACGGCATTTTCCAATTTGCCCATTTTTAACATCTAGCTGTTGAGGATAAAGTGACTTTCCTCAATAAAGCCGCAGTTCTAAATAATCCATAAAATTGAATTCAAATACAAATGACTGAATAATAAGCTGGAATATATGTTTAAAAAAAACCAACTTAAGAGTTTCACATCTTGTACAGAGGAAGTGATATCTAAGAGACAGTTCAACAAGAGACAGTTCAACATGCTAAGACAGTCTCTGAGGCACTGTAAAAAGTACATGCTCATAAAACACTTAAAACATCCCATTTCCACTGAGCATGTCTAGACCCTCCTAGGAAGTCAGGCTGCAAAAAGTCCATCCCACCAAGCTGGAATTACTAAAACACAGAAGAATTTTCTCCATGTGACAGAAAATACAAAAGAGATGGGCATATGCACAAAAAAAAAGAGGAGATGCAAAAGAAAGCAAAGTAGGAGACCACAAAAATCCTGTTCAAGACTGACTGAACAAGCAGAAGGACACTGAATCAATGAGCAAGAGGGGCTGTAAGGGACAGACAGACTGGAAAGACAAGGCACAAAAAGTCACAGTGGGGGGAAAACAAAGAAAAATAACACCATCCCATCACAGATGGGAATCCACCCTGGCCAGACCCTGTAATGAAAGCCTAGATTTCTGTTATATTACTCCTCTGCTATCAGAAAGCACATGGAATAACAGAATTCTCAGTGTTTCCAAAGAGAATGAAAATTGAAAATGCTTGTCAGTCACTCTGAAGTTTTACTTCAAGAGGCAGACAACTGTCCAGACAAGAGATTTTACCTGAGATGAAGATACTCCAAGAGAACATAATGCTGCTATTTTCCATTTTCTCTATTAGAAAAAGCCCTTGTGAATTCCACTCTGACGAACTACATGTTAATAAGGAATTATGTGATAATTTACTAATTATTAGCTAGTCAATATTTTCTTTTACCTTCTTTGTCTAGTGAAACACCTTACAACTTTACTATTACCTAGCATTTAATTTTAGTATCAAACACAAATGTATTAGTTTCTTCATCAAGATTTCAGTACTGTTTAACACAACAGTATTTTGAGCCTTCACAAGCATTTCTTTATATTACAATATCCTGTACAGGAAAGCAGAAGTGGAATCTCCATTGTGCTAAGAGAACACAAATTACATAAAGATAATGATACTGGCAACTTTTTATTTCTAGATCAAGACAATGGTTTTTTCAGAATACCTGATATATGCATTTAGGTAGATCATTACTTGTTTTAAACAGAGCTTCCACTGACTTCAATTGCAAGAACAGTAGATAATACATATGCAAGTCAGGCTCCACACGCAACATAAAAAAAAAAATTATGAATGTATCTAAAAATTTGAGTCTACAAGACTAGTAGCAGAAGTAAGTAGTGACAGGATTGAGCTCTTCAAAGGCAGCATTCAGCTATTTTCTTCTTAGCTACACTGCAATAGCAAAACAGGCCTTAAATTCACACATCATTCTTGTTCAGAGACCACACTACATTTCTCTGCATCATTTCAATTTCAGTATATGTGCCAACAAAACTGACCGAGTTCACTGCTAGAGAGAAGAAAAGTGGTAAATTCTTACTTTGGAGTCCTGCTGGGAATTACTCTACACCTGTACTGATTTCTGACACCAGTATATCTCCAGCTGCTCTCATTGCAGAAAAAAAATCAACAGAAAACCCCCCCAAAGCATGCTTTAGTTAACTTAAAAGCAAAACTTCAAATAACTGATATGTATTCTGAAAGATACTATTAAAAAACTTCAGTTGAGTATATTTACGGTACCATCATTTCAAGTCACATATTTGTACGCTCTGACTCCAAAGGGTTTTGATTGACCCCACATTAAGATTACATATGGCATTCTTTCTTAAGGAATAAATTTTTCAAGATGTTTGCAAAAACCAGAAGAATACAGTACTTTAGAATATGGCACTACTACTAGAAACAGAGAAGCCATTAAAAATTACTTTGTTCAGTATTAGCATAATGAAAAGCCTGAAAACTATTTACATTAAGTAAATTTACAAGAATGTAACAGTTCTAAAATCAGTTTCCCTAAAAAGATGTCAGAATGTTGAGATCTTTTAAGTGGAAAAGGCCTGACTGTTGGTGTGACCTAAATACAAAATAAAAGACATTAACTACACTGTAAGTAAAATCCGTATTGCCTGTGGATTTTTGGTGGAAATGGAGGTTAGGTGATTTGAAATATTTTTTGTAATGACAGAAATTTACCAAGGCACCAGGACCCCGAATACAAAAATTCAGAAATGCCAATTCTTTCCTAAAAGTACTTAATAACAACTTCTCAAATCCTTACTGCATTGTATATTCCCAGAAATCTGGCAGATGAATATGTGTAAAAATTTAGGTGTTCAGGATTCAGTCCTCATAGATTTGCAGAGTATCATCCATTAGTACACATCACTGGAGATCCTAAAGCTCATATATATGGATGCAACACAACCATCAGGGAGAAAAACTTCAGAATTCTTTTAATTCAGTATTTAAGTAATCCTTTAACTTTTAATTTTCAGATTTGTTTTGTTATTTTAAACACCTACATGTGCATTTGTGAATAAAATAAATATATGTTGTGGAGCTGTGGAATTACCAAACTTATGGGATTTTTCTGAGTGCACGAGTAGAATTTATGCTTATTTTCAATGTGGACTGATTCTTCCTTCTGACACATTTATTTCCTTTTGTAAACAAACTATATAATGTCATTCTGAATTCAAGCAAATACTAAATACTGATTTGCAACAGGCTGCACATGGAGATGCCTATATTTGAGTGTGTGTGTAAAAAAGTCCCTTTAATTAATCACTTCTTCCAGACAAATCTAAATGGACTAGGCACAACTAAATTTAAGAGTATGTTATGCCAGCTTCATTTTAAATCAGCACAGATAGTCTGCTTCACATATCCTGCAACTATTCATTTACACTTGTATTACACAAAATAAACGTTTTCTTTTTCTTTCAATTTAAGAGATTATTTTAATAACTTTCTGTTCCCCAACTTCTCCAAGCCCTCACAGCTTTCTTCTTCCACACTGAAAATCTCTGAATAATGTATAAGATGTCAAATTCTCTTGCTATTTCCAAGTGTTTTCACAAAATTTTAAATTTTATTTAACAGAACATTAATTTATCCTACGACAGAAATGCTAGAACAATGCTATATGAGATATGTGAATACAAAATAGAAACGAGAAAAAAAGATTTTAAGTAGAACTTTTTTTTTTTCTCATATGCTTGTTTCAATTTAGTGTTGCATTTTTAAAGGAAAATCCATTCAACTTCCTCAAAATGAAATTGAGATTTAAATACACTCAAGGCTAGATACTGACCAGTTCCCCCTAGCACACATACAATATCCTAAAAGTCAAAAACTATATCGATTACCAATGAATCTTCTGCACTCACACGTTGTTCAGTCAGGAAGTTGTATTCATTATTTTTAATAAATTACTGTCTTTTGATCAACTAATATATTGCTCTGAATTATGTGTTCATCACCCATACTCCCTTTCCAATTCTCATTTGTCTTTAAATCCTGCCTACACTACTGTTCCAGAACAGCGAGATTTTCTGTGGTCACTAAAACAATTTTATTTTATGGCAATTTGTACCCCTATTCAAAAGAAAGGATCAGAAAGCGCCAGAACACAATTAAAAGAGTAAATGAAATAAGCCCCCAAAAGTCTTAACATGAAATTGCTAAGATCTCATCAGTTTTACTCTCTTAAGCCATTGCATCCTTTTCTACCAGAACAACCAAGGGAAACATGTCTAAGCCTGGGGAGAGGTGGGGAGAACAAAACTAAGCAAACAAACCAAAACAAACCACAAACAAAGAGCATTAGGGCATATCTTAAAACTGACACTGGATAAATTATTATTAAGTATGCTTAAGTTCATCAATACAGAGGAGCTTGCCAAATGTTAAAGAGTAAGCCTATGTTTGCACTACACATTCACACAAAACATACACCAGCATCCCAAGTACAGAAATAACAAAGTCAAGTTATTTGATAAGTTGCCATAATGCTTCCCTTACATCTATGCGTCCTGCATCTCCTGGTTTACTTCCCTCAGCATATGCCACAGAACATCCAGTGTGCAGTTTATCGACCAACATGGTCCTGTCCCTTCTTTCCCTTTCCTTTAATATATTTGAATTTACTAATTTTATTTTGCCATCTTGTCTATTTTCAGTTTCTGTGAATGTTCACTGCAGACAGAGGAATCTGCACATATAGAAAATACTGCAAAGAAACAACATTCTGAGGCAAGGACTTCCTTCTAAAATAAAATGTGTACACTTTTCTGCACAGCTATCTGAATGGACACCTTATTTAGAGTAAAAAACAATAAAAACCTGAACAGTTTATCCCTTTGCTTTAGGTAGGTAGAATTAACCTTGACAAAAAGGCAAGTTCATATGTCCACAACAAGCACTTATCCAGACTTGTTCAGAACAAATTGGCTTTAGATCCTTCTTATTTCCATCCTAAACACAGTAAATATTCCAAAAATTATCTCTGCATTATCAAAAGCAATAAATATAGTTAAGGCAGTCTGCACAGGAGGTACTCAAATGTTTCTACCAAAACTTGTTGGATAAGCACGAGATTTCTGACAAGGAAAAAATAATCCTAATTGAAGTATTGATTCCCAGTTCTCCAATCAAGTCACTCCCTTCAAGAGGCTCCAAGTCCCAACAGTTCACTACAACCATTCTGTCTCCTATATGATATTAAATGAACAACCATAAACCAAAAATGACATAATTCTGAACCGAGGAGATGAGAAAGCTTATTTACCTGAAGCATCTCCAACTTTAAAATCACTGTCATCAGAGCTATCATAATCTAAAGCTTCCAGCAGCGAAGCTGCCAAAGGCTTCACCTGTCTCCTCTTCGAACTGCGGTCCACTGCAGGGAAAAAAACAGTGTTGTTACAGGGTGGCACAATGAGAATTCAGCATCGCTAAAGGCATTTAAATGAAAAGGCAGCACGGCCGTGACAGGCAGGGGCATTCCCGAGAGCAGCCGGCCCCGGGGTCCCGGGGCTACCCGCTCCCACAGGTGAGGCAGGGCAGGGTCCGCCCGCAGCCGCCCGCCCGGCGGAGCGCGGGTGCTCCCTGCAGGCGCCGGGAAACCGCGCGGCATCGCGGACCGCGAGCTGCCCGCAGCCCCGGCAGGGCTGGGCGGCCAGAGATGGCCAGACGCTCCCGAGCCACCAGCAACCCCAGAGGACGCGCCTTGGCGTGATCCGCCAGCGACCACACGCACGGGGGACGCGCAGCCGGGACCCTGGGACGCCCAAGGGACGGCGATGCGCCCGCTCGCCCGGGGGCGGGGGCGCTCCGCGGGCACCGCGGCACCTCCGCGGGGCAGGGCCGGCAGAGCTACTGCAGATCACTTACTAAAGGCTGCGCGGGTGGGTGGCGGGCGGGCGGGGGCCCTCGGGTGCAGCGCCGCCGAGCCCCGGGCCCCTTCCCCAGACAATGGGCACGGCGGCGACCCGGATGCAGACCCGCGCCCGCCCCGCCGCCCGCCTCGCCGCGCAGGCGCCG